>JABEVN020003382.1:0-18478 GCA_013146195.2 Codonopsis lanceolata | reverse complement strand
TAACGACTTCTTGGGCTGATTTGGCCCTTTCATCCGAGCGAGCAAGCGCTCTTTCCACGATTTTTGGCCGGGAAAGAAGAAGGGTGGATACCTAGGCGGGAGCTAAGGTTCACTCCTATCGGTTGGATTTGTGTTTGGCGAAGGTTTGGCGAGTTCGAGGCTTTGGAGGTGATCTCTCACTATCTTGCACCGCTCTCTAATTCTCAGGTAACGTTAGCAGCGGAGAATCTTCTGAAAGAATGTGTCTTTGAAATGAGGAGCCGACCTTGAGTATTTATAGGACAATTTAGGGACATCGGTGGAATTAGAATTTTTCTCAAGCGCATCAACCAGGTTTATGCTTGTTGGATGAATTGCATTTACGGCAAACTTTGGATGAGCAGTGCGAGGAGGAGTTTGGGCGCTACACCATATGAGTTTGGGCGCCATGCCCAAACTTAATGGTAACCACGCCTAATTCCTTTCTCGTGCATCAAATGGTTGTACCTTGCGTTGGAAAAATTGCATTTTCGTCAAATATTGCAATGAACAGTGCGAGGGAAGCAATTTGGGCTCAACCCCCTCAAATTGGGCGCCATGCCTAAATGTTATGGGAGCCATGCCCAAATTTCAAACTTGGCCCATTTTGACACTTTAGTCCACAATTTGTCCTTTTGCGCATCTGCTTTGTCCTTTTGCATTTTGACCACGTAACTTGACATTTGTTAATGTTTTACAGGTCTTGATATTTTTTGTCATGTCACATACGGAGTGAGAAATAGGGTGTCTCTGAGGCCTCAGCGATGGAGTCTAGGGGTAACCCGCGGCTTCAGTGAGTAGAACATCGTTGATTAGAATAGACTCTCCAATTTCGTTTCATTTCAAAGCGAGGAGAAATATGCGGCCAGTGCGGTTATAATGCAACAATTTATCAAACCCCATATCCAGACATTTTAATCGATTATAGCGAGGTTATCCGGATTTTTAAGCGAGATATGCAAATTGAATGCTCGATGGTCGGACCTACTAATGTAGAGGCGCCTATGTATCCCTTAATAAAAGGAATCGAGACCAAACATAGTTCGGCCTAAGCCGAAACAACAACCAGTGGGATGGATGGTGCGTTTCGCCCGGCATAGCAAAAGCAAAAGCGGTGGGACCTCGGATGCGTTTTCCCAGCGACATCGGAGAAAGCGATGGAACATTTTTTTTAATAGGCTTTCCCGGCATAGGAGGAAAGCTTTGGAGTTTGAAAATGAGCTTTCCCAACATAGGAAAAGCTTTGAAGCTTTTGAAAATGGGCTTTCCCCGGCATAGGAAAGCTTTTGAAATTTTTGAAAATGAGCTTTCCCAACATAGGGAAAGCTTTGGATTTTATGAAAATGGGCTTTCCCAGCATAGGGAAAGCTTTGAGCTTTGAAAATGGGCTTTCCCATAGGGAAAGCTTTGAGCTTTAAAATGGGCTTTCCCAGCGTAGGGGAAAGCTTTTGAAGCGTTGAAAATGGGCTTTCCCAGCATAGGAAGGTTTGGAACTTTGGAAATGTGCTTTCCCCATAGGGAAAGCTTTGAGCTTTAAAATGGGCTTTCCCCAAAGATAAGTTTTGAGCATAGGGAAAGTTTTGAGCTTTGAAAATGGGCTTTCCCAAAGATGGGCTTTCCCGCGTAGGGGAAAGCTTTGGAACTTTGAAAATGGGCTTTCCTAGCGTAGGGAAAGCTTTTGAACTTTTTAAATGGGCTTTCCCGAGTATAGGAAAAGCTTTGGAACTTTTTGAAAATGGGCTTTCCCTAGCATAGGGAAAGCGTTGGAACTGTTGAAAATGGGCTTTCCCCAGCATAGGGAAAGCTTTGGAACTTTTTGAAAATTTGCTTTCCCCAGCATAGGGAAAGCTTTGGCCTTTTGAAAATGGGCTTTCCTCAGCATAGGGAAAGCTTTGGAACTTTTGAAAATGGGCTTTCCCCAGTATAGGGAAAGCTTTTTGAACTTTTTGAAAATTGGCTTTCCCCAGCATAAGGAAAGCTTTGGACTTTTGAAAATGGGCTTTCCCCGGCATAGGGAAAGCTTTGAACTTTGAAAATGGGCTCAATGGGGAAAGCTTTTGATGAGCTTTCCCTAGCATAGGGAAGCTTGTGAATTTTTTGAAGATGCTTATCGGCATAGGAGAAGTGATGATTTTTTTTTTTGAAAATGCTTATCTCAGCATAGGAGAAGCGATAATTTTTATTTTATTTTTTTGAAAATGCTTATCCCAGCATAGGAGAAACGATAATTTTTTTTTTGAAAATGGTTATCCCAGCATAGGAGAAGCGATGATTTTTTTTTTTTTTAAATGCTCTTTTTTTCTTTTTTTTTATTTGACTGATGCTCTTTTTTTTTTGTTTGCCTTGTCAGGTCAAAGTGTCCACATACAAAGAGCATTGCGGGGCTTCGTCGGCATCAACAAACTTTACGGCGTCGATGGATGACTTTTCTTGTCGAACAATGATGCTATCGCGGCGGAACCACGCGTCGCGTGATGATGATGATGACGATGTGGGACGTAGGATCGAGTCGCGCCAGGCGGGGACAAATACGTGACTGATGGTGCGGTGGGCCCCAGAGTCGGGAGGTGGCTTGGCGAGGCGAGTATCATTTGACTATTAGCTTCTTTTCACGCACATGTCGGCTTTTTCTCCTTTTTTTTTCTTTTCATTTGTAAGTATATCTGTACAAATATGAATTATGAAATGCAATATATTTTTAAATGATATGATAAAATAACATGCATATTCAAAATACATGCAGAAAATAAAGCTATACCGACTCCTAAGGGTAATGGCACGCCGTATTTTAGAAAAGAATTTAGAAAGAATACACCTTTAGCTTCGAGGGGGCTTTTCTAGCGATCTGCGGGTAGAGGAAGAGGCAGCCGCCTCCTCCTGTGCAAGAGCATAATTGCAGCCATGTAGCCTTTCTTTTTGATAGCTGCTAGGCCTTCCCGTGATCAGACGAGGTTTCAATTGGTGATTTGGACAGAAACCAGAATATCAGAGGCAGTAAATGAGCAAAATGGGCGTGGCTTATAAGCAATTTGGGCGCCATGCCCAAATTTCATGAGGGTGGCGCCCAATTTTGGCTTTCCTGGGAGATTTCTTGGCCACTGTTCACCACTGTTCGTCCTGTTTGTCAACTTTCTTTATTTACGCTATAAAGGGAGGCGAGCACGAATTCTTCACGTCGATTTCCTTTCGACTGCTTCATTTCTTAGCGACTTCTCCTCTCGGTTGCTCCTTCTTTTGACAGAGAAAGTTATTTTATTTCTGCTATAATGGCTGCCCCTTACCATACCCCTTTAGAAATAGAGGCCTACGAAAATGCTCTCGACCTCTGGATTCTCGCTCTCCGAGCCGACGAACGTGATTGGTTCGATCATCTTTTTAGCTTCAGATGCCTTCTCTCCTAGAGAAACGTTGTGATCAACTGGGACATGTTGAGAGGAGCGTCCAGGTTCTGGTCTCGTTAGGATCATCTTTTTAATTTTGGGATGAACGAGATGTGCCCAGCCTTTGAAGAATTTTGTGCAAAGCTGGGAGTTGCTGCCACTCGTAATATTGCTGTGCCTTCACCTCGGAGGCGTCCCTACATGGCCATTCGGGAGCTATTTCGTAGTACTCGAGCTGCCACCCCAGGTTTCTATAACGGGGTGAATTTTGACTTGACCGTTCTTCCACGATCATTCACAGAGTTCATAGAGAATGACGTGGATTATTTGAGGCGCCGGCTGACGCCTCTTTTCTTGTGCTTGGTGGGGAGATATCTGCTGGTGAGCCACCAGGGATTTATTGACGTGCGAGTGGTAGATCTTGCCCTGCAGGGACGTGATCGCCGGGCGAACATTGTCCCGGTAATCCTGGCAGAAACTCTGGCTGGTTTGGATGCCTTTTCCAGGGGCGACGAACTTTTCCCTACTGGCAGTCCCATTCTGATCCATATGTGGTTGGAGGAGCATTTTCAGTGCGTGATGGCTCCTGCATCTTTTGGACCCGTATATGACCCAGGGCTTTATGGTTTTCGAGGCCGCTTTCCCCAAGTTAACTATTCTGACTATGATTGGTCTGAGGACTTCTTTCGGAGGGGCTCCATGGACATATCCTGGGTGATTAACCACTGGGAGATCCGACGCTTCATTTTGCACTCTGCTGGCTATGCCCAAGTTGTCATGTTGGGTATCGAGAAAAACCTCTTTTATAGTCTTTGCGAGAATCTTTGCGTCGGTTTGAAATTTGGAGCAGGTTATTCCAGACACGACTCGCCCAGTATTTTTGGAGATGGCAAATAGCAGGACTCTGGATTTTGACTTCCAGAGGATGTGGCGTCTAGACTTTGATAGGCTTCAGGTGGCCTATTTGTTCTCCGATTACATATTTTTGTCCCTTGAATACTTGGCATGGATAATGGTGATTGCTGAGGGCTCTTCTCGCGAGATCCGGCGGAGGCTGAGAAATTTGTTTGGCCGCCATGTAGCTACGGGCATTGACGCTCGCCTTATGGAGATAGGCGAGGAGATCGAAAGTTCAGGTTTGGTCATTCCTTAGGCTCTGCAGGAGGATTTCAGGCGAGTACATAACATTGGTGCTCCGGTGGCTCCGGACGGATGAGGCGAGTCGAGTGGTGGGAAGCAGCGGCTGCTCCCCCAGTGAATGGGGCGGCCGGATATCTTGATTCGAGATCCTCGACATGATGATGCGAGGTTGGCAAAGAATCCTTGGGAGCGAGGAAGAGGCTGTCCCTTCCCTCAAAATGGATGGGGGCGATATAAGGCGATAATGGCAATCAACGGCATAATCCACAGGAACGAGCGGTACATTCCTCCCCTCGGCTGGATGGGGTGCAGGTGTCGAGAGATAATGGGCTGGACCTAGCAACACAAGCGTCCATGAGAATGGAGATCTTAGGTGATGTGAAGGAGACACTTGGCGTCGAGAATAGGGGTTCTTACATTGCCCCTTGAGAGAGAATATGGGCCCGTCTTGGTGGGCCTTGCGAGGCATGGATAGACCGCTAGGAGGCTGAGCTGCAAAAGGAAGAATGTTTGGGGGAAACAAGTGGGGGTGTAGGCAGGAATATATATGTGTAGTGCAGTTAATGTATAATATAGACGTCTTAAATAAATATTCCTAAGTTGCACCTTAGGACCTTGTAATATATATTAAGTATTTTAATGTGAGCTTCCGTTGTGGTTTTTCTCTTTCTTTTGTCAGTTGAGCCTGTTGTATACTGAAGACCAGAGATAGTATCTTAGAAGATTCGGAAGAGTGTCTTCCCTCTCCTTTTTCTCCTGATTTTTTTTATGCTCTAATTTTTGCCTAGGCCGCCCTTTCGGGTTTTCAACCTAGCGAGCCCTTATTTCTTCTTTTTATTGTTTTTTTTTCTAACTTTTGCCTAGGCCGCCCTTTCGGGTTTTCAACCTAGCGAGCTGGAGCAGGAAACACCTTTGTCGGATAGATTGCCTCAAACATAGTACCTTTTGAGCTCATTGAGATTGAAGGGCTGAACAAAGTCTTCTTTTTCCTGGCTTGTGAGGAGTACGGCATCTCCTGACCGGATCTTTTTGACAATATACGACACATCGTGGAAGAGAGTGGTAGCGACCTTTTGATGAGTAGCCCGGCATTTTTTTAGGCCCAGGTGACATGACGTGATAGCAGTAGGTTCCCCAAGGGGTGGTGAATGAGGTCCTTCTTTGGTCTCCTGCTGCCTTTGATTTGACTATGGCCCATCATGCTGTTGATAAAAAAAAAACTAGTTGGGTTTGGGAATGGTCACTATATTGGACAGCTAGATCGGGTATTTTTTCTTTTTTTTTTACTCTTTTTTTTTGGAGATTTTTTTTACCCGAAGTTGACATGCGGCATTTCATGCTTTTTTAGTAGCGGTTCCGGCTTAATGCGCGGAGCTTTTATGCGATTAGGTGAGCATCATCGGACATGTGGGGATCCGGTGTTTGGGACTATGGTGGGTCTACCCAGGCACATCTTCATAGGACCAGGTAAGCATGTCCACGAACTCTTTGAGGAGATTCATGAGTGTTATCCTTTTCAGAACCTTGCAGGTAGTTGCCGATTTTGACTCTTTTGATTTCATTGTCCAGCCCCAGATTGATGATTGACAAGTCTTGATTTGCTGGCTGCTGAGTGATCTTTGTTCTGTTGCTCAGCCCGACTTTACAAGCTCAAGCAAATATTTTTTATCTTTTGGGTCCATTTCATTAAATGACTCATTATTATGATTATTTAATGTATCTTTTAATGTAGGTGCAACTAAGGAATAAGCAAAGACCTTCATATTATCATTAATAGCAAACTACACGGGGCTTATTACATTATTGAGGACCTGGGGTTTGAGATCCTCATTATTAGGGAGCGGATCGATAGATGACCAATCCGTAAAGCTAGGAGAAGGAAGGGGGATGGTATATCCGAAGCGGTCTACCAGTTCTGCGGGAGTCAAGAGTGGGCCGGTCGTAATGTACCAATTCTGCATAGGCTTAGCAGTGAGAAGCTCAAACTCATCGGGGAGCTTTGCATATTTAGTGCCTCCGTCTATCATACCCAAGGAACTGCTTTCACCAAACATTTATTTAGGAACTCCTTTATTGAACATCATATCTTACAGCACCCTTATTCATAGTTAACCAACTTGCCCCTTTTAGACCTCTTTGGCTTGATCTGTTTGAACAAATTTTGCGTCTGCCACTGTAATTACCTTGCTATCGATGAGATCCTGAATTGCAGCTTTGAGTGTATGGCACTTGTCGGTAAGATGACCCTTTGTGGCGATGATATTCACAATGATGGGTATGATTCCAGTAAGTAGGTAATGGTTTGGGTGGTCGGTAATTATCCATGGGCTTCAGTATCCCCTGGGCCCACAGTGTTCGGAGTATTTCAGATCTTGGGGGTTGGCAGGTCGTCATAATGCCTCATTTCTTTTCGGCCCCTTGGCCTAGGCAAATGGCCAGGTTCGGATTTGGTCTGGCAACTAGGTAGAATTTTTTCTGTTGGATAATATTGCAGTGGAAGTGGGTTTCCTGGACCTTGGCCCAAGAGGGATTCTTTTTCCGGTACACATGTTACTTCTTTTGGAAACCCTGAAGTGATTTTCCTGGAATAGGTATTTGAAGGGCCTAGTGGAAGGTGATTCTTTTGGTTATAGAAGAAGACATTTAGGTGGGAGAGATCGAGGTTGATTTCTGGGGGATATGGAGCAGAATTATGAGCATTTGGAATCATACCTCCTTGGGCCATAGGATCATTATTTGGCTGATGGCTAGCACTTGGTTGCTTTCCAGAGACTTGGAAAAGGATATTTTCTGAGGTATGAGGAAGGTTTATTTCAGGGAGGCGGGAAGTGTTAGGAACATATTTTGAGGTTTTGACCTTTTGGGAGAGAGTAGCCAAGACCTTTGAGAAGCCTTTTAAAAGATCACCCATCACTTTGTTTGTTATTCTTTCTTCATGAGCGTCCACAACTTCTTTTAGCCAGGCCTCAAACCTAAGAGAAGGTGCATACTTAGGAGTTTCTGTTCCTGATTCCCAGTGGCTTCCATCATTGCTGGCTCCTGTCATAGCTGGTATTTGGTGAGGTTTACTTTCGTGTGGTATTTGGTGAGGATTTGGGAAATTGGGTTTGGAAGCATATATGAGGTTGATGTTTTTTTGTGGACTGCAGGGGAAGGGGTTGCCTCACCACTGAATTTCAGGCTTTGTACCGAATCAGCCATTTGGCTCATTATATGATCATCTTGTGCATCCAAAGTTTGGTCTAGCCATTCCTGCATTTCTGGAGTCGGAGCATATCAGGAGCCCCATCTGTACCCATGTACCCATAGCGGATTTGTTCACTTTACGCCATCTTGTGCGGATCGTACCCTACAGGCTGTTTACGCACGATGCGTTTTACGATGCCTTACGATCGATCTACGCATTCGGTTCTCGTATCAATCGGCGATCTTGTCTACGCCTTTCGGTTTCGGGCCGGGGAAAATGGGTTTGGTATCAGAAGGATGGCTGAAGGCTTTCTGGGCTTGGAGTAAAGCGTGCCTTTATTAGTATATTTTATTATTTATTATTTTTCCTACAAAATGACCGGATAAGCACCTGCTTAATTTTGACAGTCTCAGGACTTTCCTGGAACAATGGATTCTTTCTCCAGAGTATCGGACTGATCCCAGGCGAAGGACCTATACTCTTTCCGGGATCCACCATTCAAAATGGTCTAGGTCGAGCATTTAGAAAATAATAAGTCAGCCCCAGTGTATTTTTTTTTGACTTGCGCATTTTTTTTTGACTTGTGCAGATTTTTTTTTGCCTGGCGCACACATTTTTTTCGATTTGCGCACATTTTTTTTTGACTGGGACGGACCCATAATTTAAAATGCAAAAAAAAAAAAAAAAATCGGTCGGTCTTTGAAGTGTCCTGAAAAACTATATGCAATCTAACGTTGGCTTATACAGGGGGTAGGCTTGGCCATGGTGTAGGGTAGCGATTCGAGATATATTTATTTATATGCGTAATGCGGCGTGTGTGCGGTATCTAAAAAGCAAAAAAAAATTTTTTTTTCAGATATAGAAATAGAAAATAAAACAGATATGGCCTGTCTTGCTGTTATGTATGGATTTTCTCGGCTTTTTAGTTTAAGCACGAGCAAGCAAGCATATCATCAAGAAATAAAAAGAAAAGCGGGGAATCTATCTATTCCTATAAAAAAAAATGGGTCATAATCCCCAAAATAAAATGACAGAATAAATGCATGCATATATATATATATATATATATATATATATATATATATATATATATATATTGCGAGAATGGAAATAAAGCAGAAAATAGTAACATAAGGCCGAAGATGAAGAGATTTTTTTTTTTGAATAAAAGCCCCGGCCTTTTTGTTGTGCTGCCCGGATAGTATCATATATAAAATATTACATGTATATATATACGTATATAAATAATATATATATATATATATATATATATATATATATATATATATATTTTTTTTTTTGAAGATTTTTTTTTTTGAAAAATACGAATATTTTCAAGTATATCCGTAACGGTGTTTGAAATGAAACTGCTGCAAGATGAAGGATCATAACCACAAATATAGATACGGATGTTAAAGGAATGCAATATTAGACTGTTTAAAATTAATATAACAAGCATACTTTAGCCAGAAACAAAAGAAAAAAAAAGTTTTGGTTAATGAGTCTAGCCCTCCATTTTTATTCATTAAAATAAAAACGATCTCCCAGTCGCCTTGTAGGTTCAGGAAGCGTGCTCCAGCGCCCGCTCGCCTTTGGATAGGGGTGCGCGTCCGTGCGGAATGCGGTGAATCCACTTGCCCCGTTCCACCCTCCCTTGTCTAGGGGAGGACGAAATCAAAAGTGCGGGAGGAGTGTTGTCGGAATAGCGCGTTGGAATGCGCCTCGGTTGCCTTTAATGGATTTTTGATCCAATATGGGAGCTTTAGATTTTCTATGTCAAGTTATCCCTTTTTTAGGGGATACCAGGATATAGGAAAACATCACCTTTTCATTCTCATCCTCCCTTGTTTAGGGGAGAACGTGAAAGTGCAAAGAAAGATGTTGCAGCGCCCCCACTATGGATTTTATGAAAATAGTCTTATGGCCTATTTCGGATCACTATGAGTGCTTTGGGTTTTCTACGTCAAGTTATCCCTTGTTTAGGGGATACCAGGACATAGGAATACATCACCTTTCCATTCCCATTCTCCCTTTTTTAGGGGAGAACGTGAAAGTGCAAAGAAAGATGTTGCGAGGCCCCACTGGATCCAAAATAATTTTAGAGTCACCATCTTTATTTTAAGGCAAAAATAAAGCAAACAATTACAAATATACTTGAAAATATTTGGTCATAGTAACGGCTACATTTAGTATTATTTCCTAAATAAATCCGGGCAGCATAACTGCTTATATATTGACATTGAACCGGACTGGAAATAATACTCTTACAAATAAAGACTTTAATGAATACATAAAGTAAATAATTACAAATCTATCTAAAAACATTTTGCCATAATAACGGCTACATTTAGTACTATTTCCTAATTAAATCCGGGCAGCACAACTGCTTATATGGCTACATTGGGCCGGACTGGAAATAATACTATTACATGGAAATGAAATACTTAACAATAAAAAGGGTGGATAAAAACTTACATGGAAACGACTTACTACTGGCTGATTTGGCCTTTTAAATCGGGCAGAGCAACTGCTCTTTCCACGATTTTTGGACCAGGGAAAAAGGGTGGATACCTAGCTGGGGGCTAAGGTTCACTCCTATCGGTTGGATTTGTGTTTGGCGGAGGTTTGGCAGAGTTTCAAGGCTTTGGAGGTGATCTCTCACTATCTCGCACCGCTCTCTAATTCTCCAGCGTAACGTTAACGCGGAGAAGCTTTACGAAGGAATGTGTGTTGAAATGAAGAGCCGACCTTCAGTATTTATAGGACAATTTAGGGACATCGGTGGAATTAGAATTTTTCTCAAGCGCATCAACCGGTTGTACGCCGCGCTGGATGAATTGCATTTTACGGCAAACTTTGGATGAACAATGCACTGAGGAGGAGTTTGGGCGCTACACCATATGAGTTTGGGCGCCATGCCCAAACTTAATGGTAGCCACGCCTAATTCCTTTCTCGTGCATCAAATGGTTGTACCTTGCGTTGGAAAAATTGCATTTTACGTCAAATATTGCAATGAACAGTGCAGGGGAAGCAATTTGGGCTCCAACCCCCTCCAAATTGGGTGCCATGCCTAAATGTTATGGGAGCCATGCCCAAATTTCAAACTTGGCCCATTTTTGACACTTTAGTCCCTGCAATTTGTCCTTTTGCGCATCCTGCTTTGTCCTTTTGCATTTTTGACCCTGTAACTTGACATTTGTTAATGTTTTAACAGGTCTTGATATTTTTTGTCATGTCACATACGGAGTCGAAATTGGGGTGTCTCTGAGCCCCTCAACGATGGAGTCTAGGGGTAACCCGCGACTTCTTGAGTAGACGAACATCGTTGATTAGAATAGACTCTCCAATTTCGTTTCATTTCAAAACGAGGGAGAAATATGCAGTAAGTAGCAGTTATAATGCAACAATTTATCAAACCCCCATATCCTAGACATTTTTAGTCAGTTATATCAGGTTATCGCAGTTTTTAAGCAGATATGCAAATTGAATGCTCTGATGGTCGGACCTACTAATGTAGGCTGCCTACATATCACTTAATAAAAGGAATCAGACCAAACATAGTTCGGCCTAAGCCGAAACAACAACCAGGTGGGATGGATGGTGCGTTTCGCCCAGCATAGGCAAAACTGGTGGGACCTCGGATGCGTTTTTCCCCAGCATAGGGAAAACGATGGAACATTTTTTTTAACAGGCTTTCCCCATCATAGGGAAAGCTTTGGAGTTTTTGAAAATGAGCTTTCCCCAACATAGAAAAAGCTTTGAAGCTTTTTTGAAAATGGGCTTTCCCCAGCATAGGGAAAGCTTTTGAAATTTTTTGAAAATGAGCTTTCCCCAACATAGGGAAAGCTTTGGATTTTATGAAAATGGGCTTTCCCCAACATAGGGAAAGCTTTGAACTTTTCAAAAATGGGATTTCCCCAGCATAGGGAAAGCTTTTGAGCTTTTGAAAATGGGCTTTCCCCAGCATAGGGAAAGGTTTTGAGCTTTTGAAAATGGGCTTTCCCCAGCATAGGGAAAGCTTTGAGCTTTTTAAAATTGGCTTTCCCCAGCATAGTCTTCTTCTCTGCTTCGACTTTGGAGAGCTCGGTCACTTTTCTCGTGAGGCTCTCCTCAGTTGACTTTAGCTCAGCCCGAACAGAATTGACGGTTTCCTCCAGCTAGTTCTTTTCTTTCAGCAGGGCGGAGTTCGAGTTGATATTGTCAACCAGTCGTTCGTACATTAGTACCGATTTGTTTGCAATCTAGAGGAAAATATGTAGTCAGTATTTGTGGAGTGAAGGAATGTTGGACTGCAGAGAAAGACTTTACCTCGGTTAAGCACATTCCGATTTCTCCTATCAAAACTGAGCTCGCTTGGTCGGCGCTTTCCTTTCGAACCCTACCATGAAGAAGCCTCTTCATTTGTCCAAGACCCATAGTGGCTGGGTATCCGCTGTGCTTGTAGATATTGATATTGTCAAGGTCGGGCACATCGGTGAGTTCAGCAATAAGGGCTACAGCTTTGTCCCGGTCATCGGGCATGAGGAAATTTTCCTTCTGCCATGATGGTATAGAAGGAGCGGCTTCCTCGAGCACAGCCTTGTCTGCTCGGCGTTTATTTCTTTTAGGACTTTGGCTCGGTTCAGTGATATTGATGACGGGCTGGGGAGTTGGCTCGACCCTTTGTGCGGTATGGGTTGGAATGTTGAGTGTGGCAGGATGGCTGGGTTCAGGTTGGTTACGTTTGGTACCACGGCCAATGGTGCTGCTCGAGAGAGTTGGGAGAGTAGTTGCAGGTTGGATTGATAAATGTTTGCTTCGTTTGCTCGATCCCTTCTTGGCGGCCTGGAGGAACTTGTTAACATCTGTCAACTGTCTCATGTCTGCAAAAATGAAAACGAGCATTAAAATATGAAGAGAGCAAAGTTTGCAAGTTTGATATAAAGAAGCATAGTTAAAAGTGTAGACCAGTGAGAGAGAAGGGAGGTCTGCAGTGGGTTCCAGTCTGAGCACATGTAAGGCATTCACTGGGAAATTTGTTCCCGTGACACGGGCCCCAGTATGGGTGAGGGAGCTCGGACTCGATGGTAACTCTCGGCTCGACTCCTTCCATTGGCAAGTTTAGAATTCCAGCTCGACGAAGAAGAGTTAGGTCAGATGTGAGAGCTTACCAATCGAGTAAGAAATCCTGACCAGCTCGGCCATCTCATCCCTCTTTCACCCCGAGCAGTGTTCTGAAAGCCCTTGCTATCCTGGGTTCACCAGATCGGTAGGCGTTCTTGTCATATTCAGGGAGCCCGTAGTCGCTGAGATAAGGGGCGAAGGGCCAGCCAACGCTTGATTCGACCAGTAAGGCTTTACTATCCCAGCCATCCACTTTGTTCGGACCGTCAGTGAGGAGTTTGAAATAGTTT
This sequence comes from Codonopsis lanceolata, assembly GCA_013146195.2. Classification (NCBI taxonomy): domain Eukaryota; kingdom Viridiplantae; phylum Streptophyta; class Magnoliopsida; order Asterales; family Campanulaceae; genus Codonopsis; species Codonopsis lanceolata. The sequence goes on along the minus strand of JABEVN020003382.1, from coordinate 5,359 downwards.
GGGTTCGAGCGACCTGTGATACGCCCAAATTTTTTGTCCAAAGAGAAAATTAAGAAAGAATTTTCTAAACAAGGTCATGTCGGGTTCGAACCCGAGCAACCTACAGGCTACTATAAAGGCCATCAGGAATCTTACTGTTGTTAAGGTTAGGTCGCATGGAAGGGTATTGGACTCGTTTAAGAAATCTACAACCAAGGGGTCAAGGGGAAGGCGAAGTCCGACCAGGAAAAAGTCAAAATAGAAAACCATATTATCTCTCTGGAAGTTATGTCTTTTCTTGTCAATGTCAAGATCGAAGGCGCGGACTCGATAATGTTTGGGGTTCATTCCTAGAGAATAAAACCAAGTGCTGACTTCATCTTCAGAAGGCAGGTCGTCCCATTTGATTGAGGGTGGGATGTGTGGAGCGATGTGGGTAGAAGAACTTTGGTTTTGCCCAGGCTGGTGATTGCTCAAGCAGGGAGGGTTTTCTACTCGCTCATTCTCAGAAGGGTTTTGATAGCTGCTGCTTGTTCCTTGCTCGGTTGACTGTTGGGGTTTTCGTCTGCGAGGAATCAGAGGGATCACTTCCTGCTCACTTTCTTCCGAGTTAGAACTCGAGGATGGTGGATTTTCTTCTGGTGCGCCATGGTCATAGCTCCGACCTTCGACTTCTGATTAGGTATCCTCGCTAGACATCCTACAGGAAAAAGGAATCGAGGAATGTATCTTAAACCCTGTTCGGGGTGGTCATGTAGACATAAATGAAATTAAAACTCATGGCAGGAGCCGGTTTTGAGATCGGTGAACAGGGCACCGATCATAAATTCCTCGATTCCCAGGGTTTGGTCTGGAGTAATTGGGTGGTAGAAAGGATAACAAGACGAATTGAAGGGATTAGGACTTCAAAATCTACAGTTCTAACGGTTCGCATTGTGAGCTTACAGGTTGAATGATATAGAAGAGCCCTAATTCAGGGTAGAAGTAAAGAAAATGCGATGAAAAAAATAGAAAGGGAAATTGAAGAAAGTACTTGTTATACGTTCGTTGAGAGAAACGGGTTTTGGGATCTTGAGAAACTGTCGAAGGTTGGAACTTGCCTCTGGTTTCGTCGTTGTTTGCAGAGGTGAAGAGCAGTTCTTTCTTGAGTTATGAAAGTTTCTGAAAATGGTAAAGTTCGAAATGAAGGGGGCATTCCGTTTTTTATACTTGGTGAAGCCGGCGTTTGGTGGCCACCCATCATTAAGGTTCGGTTTTCGAGGCTCTTGGACCGAGGCGGCATTAATGCTTCGTTGAAAAACGGGCCTGTTCATTCAAAGAAGTGGCGGCTGACGGCTTGGCCTGTTAAACACGGTTTTTCAGAAAGCCTTTGGGGGCAATTGTCCGCTTTAATCATTGGTTGTGAGTAATTTGATGCACACATTAAAAGGATTTAATTATGCATTGGAGGGTATTCGTGGATTCTAAGTCCTTCTCCTCGCCACGAGCATGAATACTCGGTAGACAAGGAATAGGGGGCTACTGAGCTGCCCGGCCCAATAGGCCCAAGCCATAAGTCACATGCCAGACACATGACCACAACTTAGTCAAGCGAGCATCCTAAAGTCAAAGCTATGAAAAGAAGGTTAAAAGGTTCTTGTACATTGCGAGCAGGGTCTCGACCTTTACCGAGCAAGATGTCAGAGAGCTGGGGGCTTAACCAGCGAGCAGAAGTATGTCGCGAGCATGAGTTGTTATGCTCGTAGATTCAAGAAGTTGTTGTTAGTTGAGGACGGTTATGTCCGGGAAATTTTCCATTTAGACCGTTATGGTTAATGGGGGAGTTAATGGGGCGCAGTTAATATGCCCGCCATCAATGCCATGATCATTAGTGGGCAGTTATGAACGGTTATACTCTCTGGCAGCTATAAAATCCCTTGAAAATGAAGGGGAGAGGTACGTGACTTTTACTCTTGAGCCAAAACTCTGCTAAATCGAATACTCATTTGCTAGTCTTGGACTAATTCTTACGGCGGAGGGCCTTTGTAGGGAGTGCCCCTGCCTAGTTTACAGGTTGTTCTGTTTGATTGCAGAGTTGGGCTCAGGAGATTAGTGGATACGTTGAAAGTCAGGTATCCAGTTGAACAGGTCCAGTGCGCTCAGAAGATTTTGGACGCATCAGCTAGGTCCAGTGCGCTCAGAAGATTTTTGACGCATCACACATTTACCACTTAACCCTTACTTTTTCTACTCGCTTTAATTATGAACACATGTTCAAGGGAATAAAAGAAACAAAAAATTACAACCATAACTATAATACAATCAATTAATTTTGCTTAAATGATGTGTTGGTTCAAAGAGGACTATTTAAAAATAAAGGGAGAATTGTATGTAAGACCCTTACATATATTTCTTATAGTAGGTGTACCCAAATATCTCCGTAACAAATCTTAAACTTAATTATATAAAAGGTAAAACCATATTATTCTTAAGGTTTAAATAAAGCTTTGGTCCTCCAACTTAGTAAGACTAACAAAAATATTCGATGACATTTGTAATGGTAATGACAAGATGAGTGAATTTAACAAAAAATAAATCAACAGATGAGAGAAAATGAATAAAATTTAAAAAAGATAAGACCTAATTTAAAGTTCGGTATACGTTGAGGGACCAAATTATTATTTCATTGTTAATGGAATATTGGAATTGAATATCTCATGTAAATTTACTTGTTTATCTCTTATTGATGGTAAAATATTTATTAAATTTAGGGCTATTTATGTCTATATATATTTTCTTCTTATAACAAAACTACATGTTTGACCTTAATTCAATTTGATAAATTGACCTACTTGTCCTTATTTTAATTGTGTATGATTTATTAGATATAGGGGTACTTTTGTCTATTAATGAAATTCTAAAAAACAAGTTTGACTTTATATAGGTATAATAAATAATATATATATATATATATATATATATATATATATATATATATATATATATATATATATATATTAAGGATAGTGCAATCTTGTCTTGAAAATAACTAGCGGAAAACTTAGTAAATATTTCAAAATCAAAAGTTGACGACTTGGTAAATGGTAATGGATGTAACAATTAACCACTTCTTTTTATTTACTTTTGTTACTTATCTGTTTACATTGAGTATTAGTTTCATCGGTAACCATAGTGACTACAAGCAACATTATGTATCAAAAGCGGAAACTCTCCTCCCGAGAGCTCCCACACCCTAATTCTATGAGCATTTGAGAGGAAAAATCATGATAATTCAGCGATTAAGTAACTAGGAGGACCCGTGCCTAGTACCTACAAGGAGTCACCCTCACAAGAGAATGAAACCCCCACACTGTGGTTGCTTAGACTCGATCCTTGGTTATGTATCCAAATCTACTAGTTCTTAACCAATTGTGTTAAGCCCGTGAGGGCATCTACAAGCAACATTATGATCTTACGTACTGCTTAATTTTTCCTTAAAATATGCTCCCTCCGTTTTTAAATAATAATTATTGTTTTTACTTTCTACCAAGATTCTAAAAATCGCTAGGTCAGCCGTCATTACCTTACATAGCGCCAGGGATTAGTCGGGCGTGTCAGGAGTAGGTGGGGCCTAGAATTAAAGCATATTTGTCATTGACTACAATGATCAAACACATTGACTACAATTTTTTTGATAATTTACAACAATGATCAAACACATTGACTACAATTTTTTTTTATATTTGTCATTTTATCAAACACTTGTCTATATTTGTAAAATGAACAAAAATATACAAATCTACCATTAATTTCAATTCTCAACAACCCAAAAGCAATAAACCAGCCAAATTTAGAACTAAATAATAATAATAATAATTACTCCACCTACCTACTTCCCCTACAACCCACAGTCTAACATATCCTCACTAATCCCTTCTCATTTTAAATTCTGAGTCTCGAGACAGCTCCTTTCTTCTTCATTTTTTTTCTTCATCTTTCTTATATCTATCTGGCAGACCGACAACCATTTTTTTTTCCTTTCTTTTTTTTCTTCTCTCTCTCTCTCTCTGGCAGACCGACTCTCCTCATTTTTTCATCCTCCAATCTCTTTCTTCCTAGATCTAACCCTTTAATCTATCTCATCTCTCATCCCACCGAATATCTACAAAATCAAACCCCTTTTTTTTTATCTCCCTCTCTGCCTCACCATTACCACTCCCTCTTCATTCTCTAGTTCTCCCCCATTCCTTCTCCGGTCACCGCATGCCACAAAATAAAAGCTACAAAAATAAATTAAGGTCGGTGAGGTTTGGCGTAGGCGCCGACTTGGTCGATTAGGCGGCGACTAAGAAAGTCGCGGCGATAGAGAGGGACCTAGCGCCTAGACAAGACCTAAGTGAAGCTAGACGAGGAGTTTTAAAACACTTCTTTCTACTGCTCATATCCATTCTACTCATCAACTTGGAGACTTATCTTCACTAAAGCTACGTTTCGTGTTTTTATTCACCTACTCTCCAAAATAAATTTTGTTAATCTTTTCTCCACTTTCAACTTGCGGGGAGATGATGAAAATCAAGCAACTTATACCCATGAAGTCAAGGAATCCAACAAAGAATGAGTTATGTGGCCAATCGTATATATTAGTTGTATTTTAGCCGGCTTAAGTTGGCTTAAAAGGTTGTTAGTAGCTGTTATTTCTAAAAATTCATTCTTTTGTTAATTTTGTAAGAACATCTCCACCCCTTGATCTTAGCTAAATTTTTACCTAAGATAAGAATAATACACTATTGGAGAATATTCTTGACAAATTCTTACACCAAAAATTCTTTAAAAAATTCTACATTAAGAATTTGAAACGGAAGAGAGAGAACGAGGCGAGAATGGAGAGAGTGTGGCTCACCTCCTCTTCCGACAGGGCGTGTGTGTCGCACCTCCCCCTCGACGAGTGAAGCCTCTGAAATGGCCGGTCGCCACATGTTCCCCACCCACTTTATTGAATTAACTATAATAAAAATATTCTTTCTTCTTTTTTGTTAGCATTTTTTTTCTTTCCAAAAAGTGTTCAAAATTAATTTTGTTAACATTTTCCAAATGTGACAATTCTGACTTTTTTGTTCAATTTGACCATTTTTACTTAAAAATAATCTGGGTGTTTTATGTATTTCTTTAATTATTCATGTTTTTATATAATTTTAATTATCCACGTTTTTAAGTAATTTTAATTATTGACGTTTTTATAAAATTCTTGTTGCCGAATTATTTTTATGTAATTTTAAGTACTCTCATTTTATGTAACTTTCAATTATTTAATTTATTAATTTTAAAGTTTTATTATAATTTTTAATCGTTTGATTTGGTTTTGTTTTGAACAATATAACATATTTATCAATTAAAATTAAAT
>JABEVN020003381.1:0-18475 GCA_013146195.2 Codonopsis lanceolata | reverse complement strand
AATGCAACGTGCCGGTCTTGGCATCGAGTTTACAGGCTTTGGTTTTGGTGCTCCGTAATCTGTGAAATGCAACGATGCGATGCTTGGCATCGAGTTTACAGGCCTGGTTTTGGTGCTCCATAATCTGTGAAATGCAACGTGCGATTGCTTGGCATCGAGTTTACGTGCAGTTTTGGTGCTCCATAATCTGTGAAATGCAACGATGCCAGGATTGGCATCGAGTTTGGAAGCTGGTTTGGTGCTCCATAATCTGTGAAATGCAACGATGCGGTCGCGGCATCGAGTTTACAGTGCGTTTTTGAGCTCCATAATCTGTCAAATGCAACTGATGCCCGATTGGCATCGAGTTTACGGCGTTTTTATGCTCCATAATCTGTCAAATGCAACACTGATGCTAGATTGGCATCGAGTTTACGGGCGGTTTTGTGCTCCGTAATCTGTGAAATGCAACTTGATGCCGGTGCTTGGCATGAGAGTTCTGAGCGCTTTTTGTGCTCCATAATCACCGAAATGCAACACGATGCCGATGCTTGGCATCGAGTTTAATGCAGTTTTTGTGCTCCATAATCTGTCAAATGCAACGATGCGAGGATTGGCATCGAGTTTACAGGCTGGTTTTGGTGCTCCATAATCTGTGAAATGCAACGATGCCGATTGCTTGGCATCGAGTTTACGGGTACTTTTGGTGCTCCAACGTAATCTGTGAAATGCAACTTTGATGCCGATGGATTGGCATCGAGTTTGAACACAGGGCAGTTTTGGTGCTCCATAATCTGTCAAATGCAACGATGCGATTAGCAGCATCGAGTTTACAGGGCGATTTTGGTGCTCCATAATCTGTGAAATGCAACTTGATGCGGTGCTTGGCATCGAGTTTACTGGCGCTTTTGGTGCTACATAATCTGTGAAATGCAACGATGCGATGCTTGGCATCGAGTTTGGGCGCTTTTGGTGCTCCATAATCTGTGAAATGCAACGATGCAATGCTTGGCATCGAGTTTGGGCGCTTTTGGTGCTCCATAATCACGTGAAATGCAACTGATGCCGATTGCTTGGCATCGAGTTTCGGGCTGCTTTTGGAGCTCCATAATCTGTGAAATGCAACTGATGCCGGTGCTTGGCATCGAGTTTAAGGCTTGTTTTTGGTGCTCATAATCTGTGAAATGCAACGATGCCGATGGTTGGCATCGAGAGTTTGGGGTTTTGGTGCTCCATAATCTGTCAAATGCAACGATGCGGTGTTGGCATCGAGTTTGGGCGCTTTTTGGTGCTCCATAATCTGTGAAATGCAACGATGCGATTAGCGGCATCGAGTTTTCTGGCGGGTGCTCCATAATCTGTGAAATGCAACGATGCCGATGCTTGGCATCGAGTTTTGGGCGGCTTTTGGTGCTCCATAATCTGTGAAATGCAACTGATGCGGTGGCTTGGCATCGAGTTTACGGGGCTTTTGGTGCTCCATAATCACGTCAAATGCAACGATGCCGATTGCGCATCGAGTTCTACGCGCTTTTGGTGCTCCATAATCTGTGAAATGCAACTGATGCCGTGCTTGGCATCGAGTTTTGAGCGGCTTTTGGTGCTCCATAATCTGTCGAAATGCAACTGATGCCGGTGGCTTGGCATCGAGAGTTTAATTTTGGTGCTCCATAATCTGTGAAATGCAACGATGCCGGTCTTGGCATCGAGTTTGGCTTTTGGCTGAAATCTGTGAAATGCAACGATGCGATTAGCAGCATCAGAGTTTCGGAACGCTTTTGTCCTCCATAATCAATTTAAATGCAACGATGCGGGCTTGGCATCGAGTTTACTGGAATAATTTTGTGCTCCATAATCAATGAAATGCAAACTGATGCGATTGCATTGGCATCGAGTTTTTAAGCTTTTGTTCCTCAAAATCAATTTAAATGCAACTGATGCGGTCATTGGCATCGAGTTTCTGGAATAATTTTGTTCCTCCAAAATCACTTGTCAAATGCAACGATGCCGGGCATTGGCATCGAGTTCTTCGGAATTTTTGGCTCCAAAATCAATTTAAATGCAACGATGCCGGTGGCATTGGCATCGATTCTTTCTGGAATAATTTTGGTCCTCCAAAATCAATTTAAATGCAACCTGATGCCAGGCATTGGCATCAGACTTTCTGGAATAATTTTGGTCCTCCAAAATCAATTTAAATGCAACCTGATGCCAGCACTTGGCATCAGAGTTTCTGGAATAATTTTGGTCCTCCAAAATCAATTTAAATGCAACCTGATGCCAGGCATTGGCATCAGACTTTCTGGAATAATTTTGGTCCTCCAAAATCAATTTAAATGCAACCTGATGCCGGCACTTGGCATCAGACTTTCTGGAATAATTTTGGTCCTCCAAAATCAATTTAAATACAACTTTGATGCCGACGGCATCGAGTTTGGTTTAATTTGGTCCTCCAAAATGCCGGATCAGTTTTGTCTTCATTAATGGCATTTTTGTCATTTGTCAAGCAATTTGTAGTTACATGAAATGTCCAAAAAATTGATGGTTCTATATGAAAACATGTTTTTAAAATTGTACCCACTTGAAATTCACCCTATTTATATCTATATATGACTGTATCATAAGTTTTGGCCCCTCAAAATCGGGGGCCCAGGACGGTCGCCCTTCCAGACCACCCTCAGGGCTGGCCCTGATTGTTACGTTGGATTGTTTTTACCACGTCGTCTTTAGTAATGGTTCTTAAGAAACTCCATGACAAATTGACAATGAAGTTTGAATAGTAAAATTATATAAAAACATGAAAATTAATCGTAGAGCCCTTCAAGTCCATGTCCGCCCAAAACCCATTCACTAATGTCTGTGAGTTTGTTTATAGTACTGGGCTTTTTGAAATGATGTCCGCTGCCATATGGGCCTATACTAGGCATTATCAATATTCGTGGGCTTAGGCCTCGTGCACATCCCTAATGCAAAGTAGCACTTTGAAAGCAAAAATGATACATTTAAGACCAAAAGTAATACATTTAACACTAAAAAGTAATATATTTTAAAGGGAAAAAGTGATAATTTTTATTAAAAACGAAAAGTGACACATTTTATGCTGAAAAATAACACATTTTATACTAAGAAGTGACACTCTTCATTTATACACGTGAGGGGTGATGCTGTAATTTTCAAAAATCAGAGAGGTTCCACTGAGATTACTGAATCTTGGTTTATTTAACATGGATAGGTTCGTCATACGGATTAAGATCCATAAGACCGTCTTACAGGAGACCTATTTTTTTGTTGTTAGCAAAGTTTGAGCCTTTGTCATTCATAATAGATAACATCCACTACCACTAGGCTAAACAAGATTTTTTATATACAAATGAAATTTTATTTTAACTATAATGTAGAATTACAATTGAATTCCACATATTATCCAAACAATTGAACTGCTATGATTTTGAAAACAAATTCCACACTATTTAAATTTTATGAGATTTGAATTTTTATTGAATTCAAAACGAATGCATCCAAACGATCAACAGACCCTAAGTATACAAAAAAAGAAATATTTTTATTGTTTGCATTATAACGTTTCAAGTAAACATTGAATATTATAACTAATTAAGGTGAATAATGTACTTTATTAGAAAAATAATTGATAATTGGAAAAAAAATTTGTTTTGAATGATGCTTGTTTTGATAGAGTAAGCAATAAATTTTCAAAATAATATCACAATCATTTTAATATTGTTGAAAAAAGTGGCGCGACAAAAATATAGCACGCGTACTTCTTATACCACCACAACAAACGAAATGGTAGCGAGGAAAAGTCAATAAAGCCAAAGATAAAAATATTATAAGAGAGAACATACAAATCTACATGGTTTGTGGAAGACCCCGAACCTTGGTGTATTTGACTTTCTCGTGTTGCATGCTTTGTTGTTAATGCGTTGAGTGTTCGTCTTAGCATGTTAGCACTTAACTAGGTCTCATTGGAGTCTTAGTACCTTGCATATATGACTTATAATGTTCATCTTGATCATAGTATGCTTGGTTGAAAGTTTAGAAACTTTGTTGCTTCGTTTGAGTCTTAGAGTTTCTCGTGTTTGCCTTCGTTGCTTGTATTGTTTATGCTTTCAACTTACGAGAAGTTCATTTAAGTTCTAGACCAAGTGTACTAGTATTTCTCATGCTTGCACAATCAATGTTCATAGATTTGTTGCATTTGGAAATAAGATGACCAACATATTACTTCACAGATTCAGTCCGGTTTTGGGCAAACTTCGGGAAAATTCTGGTACCAATCTACTGAAGAGAATTTTCTAAAAATTTAGTATGTTTTACCTACATATGTTAGGATACTCCCTGTAAAATATGATATTTTTCCAAGGTGTATAAGTACCTCATTTAGGTCTTGACTTACAGCTGTGCCAGAATTCTGTTTTCAGGAAATCAGCTTCTGTACTTGAACTTGTAGTAGCCATATTTTGATGAATATAAGTCCAAATTGAGTAATTTAAAAGGCTAAAATATAGTTTAAAGAGTCTAGTTTCACAAAAATCAATAATAACCTCATTTGGAGGTGTGAGCTATTTATGGTCGATTTTACAAGATCGACTGTCCAGTAACAACAATCTGGAAATTGGGCAGTTTTCAGCCTTTGGTCATTTCTTGGGTGGTTTTGGCTATTGACCACCAAGCCCCTTGGCCCTTGGACGTCTTGTGGGTGTCAAGCCACCTTTGTTGACTTACTTTCAAACCTTGTGAACCCTTTGATCATTCCTTATCAATGGTCACCCTTCCTTGGCCAATTAGAAGCAAGATAATCACCATCACTTGGATTGGGGGTTTGAGGGGAAGTATATAAACTTAAATTCAGCCTTTCAGCCATTTTTGATCAAGAACAAACCAGAGATTCAGAGGCTCCTTCACCATTTTCGTCCATGGAGGTCACTCCAACTTGAGACCATTTCCCGGAGATTCGGTGGTCCGATCGGCGGCGAGACCGCCAAATCGAAGCCCTCGATCTCCTCTACAACAATCCTTGCTCTAATCAACCTTTCCTCCATTAATCTTAGGACTAAGGTACGTTGAGAAATCCCTGAAATTTTCATGTTCAATAAAATGACATGACCCCTTCATTATAGTTGCTCTATTGATGATTATGAACATCTTTTGTGAAGACAAATCCTCCAATTCAACCTTTGAAACATGTGTAGGATTTTATGAATTCTCTATGAAGTTGTGATTTTGACATTTTGTAAAGCATGAATGTTGTTTATAATGAGCTTAGGAATAACTCTTGTGAAGGAATATGTTTCAATTCAAGGTTTAACAAAATCACCGAAATTAAGGTTTGAAACTCGGGATTGTGTTTAAGGCTAGTTTAAGATCATGAACGGCCTAGTTATCGAGTTCTAAATGAAAGGAGAACTTAGGAAAGGGCAATGTGATGCATAGAGTATCAATGCTCAACTTGGTTGAATTTTAGTAAAACTCACCGGAGTTGAAATTAGGGAGTTATTGAACAATACCGACTCCACATTCAATCCCTACGACGTTTGTAGTGCGTTAGACTAATATATTAGCCTACGTGACTTGGGGATGGATTGAAGGGCATGTTTGATATGAGTTATTATAAGACTCAATCGAGTTCTTATGTGGTTTATGTGATTGTGTGAAGCAAATGCACAATTGAGAGCATGTTGTAGAATGATGTATCTACTTGACAGGTTGAATTCGCTCTTGTTGAATTCCTACTTGATTTTTTAATGAGTAAAAACACCTACTTGTTGAAATAATGAATTTGAGGACTATTCTATAAGATGATTTGGATTGGGGCTATCTTTAGTACTCTATACATGGAGTCTACTTGTATAAGTCGCTAGGATGACCATGTTGTTCCTTTTTAGCATTGTCATTGATTTCATGTACTTTTCTATTCTTGTGAGATCGACATTTCGTAAAGTTATTTAGACTTTACAGTCGGGTAGAATACTTGGGTATTTGTATTGGTTATTTCTTGGGCCGACATGTAGTGTCGTGCCTTGTTTGTGGTTTTAGTATATATTTCAGTTGTCTCCCGAGCACGCAGTAGCTTTGGGGAATTTCCTTATTCTAATTTTTTATAGTTGTTGGTTGACCCCGGTATGCTTTAGCCGTTGGGTATTTGTTATATCAGGTTAGTTCTTTGTTGAAACGCCGGCTTGGAGTGCCGATGGTTTGATTAGCATCTGCAATGTTGCGGCACGCGAGTTTTGTTTTTCCTCCTTTGAGAGATAATGTCTCTCTTGGTTTCATTATCGTTGGTTTCGAGCTTCATAGCTTGGGACTTCTTTCTTATATTGCTTCCGCTGATTTGATTTTTGAAATACCGTATTTTAGTGCGGCGTTATGTTCATGTTTAGAGCGAGTTTGCTCGACTGTTTGACTAGCACTATTGTTTATCAAGTGCTTGTCCTCTTATTAAGTTAGTTCCATCGGCACGACCTTGGGATTTCGTGTTGGAATCCGGGTCGGGTCGTTATAGTTTGACATCAATAGAGAACATTTAATCCAGGCCAGCCCTAAGGGCGACGACCTAGGCTCCTAATTTTGGGGGCCCCAAATTCGTAGAATCTACGGTATACATTGTATATATTATTTAAAGTTAGCAATTTTAATAGGTTACATGATGTAGTGGTTAAGTTTTGTGTTTGAGATATGGGAGAACCCAAGTTCAAATCTTGAGATGTGTTGTCAATTTTCATTAATTTTGGTCTGTAAATTTACTTTTAAAGATATATAATATAAAATGTACATTAACTATTGTGAGAACCCAAACCCATTACTTGTATAGTATCGTTATAACATGTTCATTATATGCCTTGACATGTTAACTAATTCATATTGTTGAAGTCATGCTTGCATTAGGTTGACTACGATCATAGTCGCTTGTATGTCTTCCTTACTTTGTATGCCTTGTTGTACTCGCTTCGACTGATGCCTTAGTACTTGACTAAGTCCTAATAGAGTCTTAGTATCTTTCTAGCATGTTCTATAACTTCAATCTTGACCATTGTATGCTTTGTTGAGAGTTTGGAAGGATTGTTGCTTCATTTGACCTTTTGACTCTTAGAGTCTCTCGGTTTGCCTTCTTCTTGCCTTGTTTCGTGTCTTGAGACTCGTGAGATGTTAACTTGAATTCTAGACCTTGGTTACTAGTCCTTAACATGATTAAGAATGTCCATTCATGCTTGTAGTATTCTTGTTTAACTCGTTATTGAATCGGTTGATGTTTGTCATGAGTTTCGCCCTCTATTCCTCCTTGTTCCGGGTGATGTTCGGACCTGTTTTGAACGTGTTTTGAGTGTGTTAAACATCCCTAATGGTTTGGGGTTGCATTGGACACATTTAGGACTAGTTTTCAAGTCATTTTAGCCTTCCAGACACCTGAGCGTTCGCCCAGCCAAATGACTGAGCGAGTGCACAAAATCCAGCAGCACAAGAAAGGGAAAAGAGGCTGAGCGCTCCCTTAGACATCACCCTGAGCGACCGCCCAACACCTGCACCAGCAATACATGATTTTTCCATTTTTGATTTTTGGCTTGAACCTTTGAACCCTATCCGACCCAATTCAAACCCCCACTTGATTTGTGACCTCTTTAGGCTTAATTTCAACCCTTGGATGAGTCCTAATCAAGGGCCATCACTAATCAACCAATGGGAAGCTTGATAACTCAAGCATAGGATTGACCCTTTAGTGAGTTCATAATCTCCCCAAACACAAGTGACAACCATTGTCTTCCTCAATTATTAATTGTTGGGTTCCTAAAGAGAGAGAATGAGCTTGAAGGAAGACAAAACGTGCAAAACCGGGGCACAACCGTACGAAACATTGTATGGAAGAAAATGTAGATCGCCCACATATTGGGATGAAGTGGGTGAACAACATCTTTTGGGACCCGAACTAGTACATATTACATCAGATAAGGTACAATTGATCAAGAAGAAACTTCTTATGGCACAGAGTCGACAGAAATCATATGTAGATAAGCGTCGTCGTGAGCTTGGATTTGAAGTGGGAGATCATGTCTTTTTAAAGTTTCACCGACCAGGGGAGTTATGAGATTCAGCGTTAAATGGAAACTCATTTCGAGATTTGTAGGGCCTTTTAAAATTCTAGACCGGGTGGGGGAAGTCGCTTATAGGCTTGTATTGCCACCAACATTATCTGGGGTTCACAACATGTTTCATGTGTCGATGTTGAGAAAGTATGTTCCAGATCCAAGTCATGTTATTACTTTTGAACCCTTACAACTACGAGAAGATTTGTGTTACGACGAGCAACCAATTCGTATAGTGGATCGAAAAGAACAAATGCTAAGAAGATGAAGTATTCCATATATGAAAGTGCAATGGACTACTAATCATATGGAGAGGGGGGCAATTTGGGAACTCGAGGAAGATATGCGTGGAAGATACTCAAATCTCTTTGACTAATGAGGTACGCTAAGTTTAGAGGACTAAACTTCTTTTAAGGGGGTGAAAGTGTAATATCCTCGAATTTCCTATAGTAAAATAAAAATAATAATTAAATATCAAAATTTATTTGGGCCTATTATACTTGAATTTATTGAGCTTGATGCACATTTTTTAGTCTTTGAAGTTTTGGGTTGGCCCATCACTTTAGAATATATTTTACTATAATAATAATAATAATAATAATAATAATAATAATAATAATAATAATAAAAGTGATAATAATAAAAACATACTAATAATAGGTCAACTATTATTATTTGGGAAAGAGTTCAAGAACTCGACAATCTCTAAAGGGAAAAGTTCGACTAACTTGGGGAGAGAAAGAGGCAAAATGAACCTCAGACAGATTCGATGGAGGAGAAGAATGATTGATTTGTAAAAAGTATATAAGGGGCTGAAATTATTGAGTGTCTTCATTAGAAATTTGGAAACCTTTAGTAGAGAAAAAGAGAGGCAGCAGTGAAGAGCAAGGAGAAAGAGAAGGGAATTTTGAGCACGAAGCCGAGGTTTTACGGGTAAGTCGTCGTGATCCTTCTTCTCGATTTATGGAAATACCGATCTCCATTTTATTGCGTAGATTTGTTGATGGGTTGTAAGTTAAAGCAACAATGAAAAACCATGAAGGTTCGGTTGATATTGCGGGGTTGTAATCAGTAGTCTGATGATGAAGGAATAAATGGGTTTTATATGGGTGTGAGTGAGTTTGTATTAAAATCAAAATGTATTTGGGTTTTAAAATTTATTGGTGAATTGGGTAACAAAATGGATGAAGACAAGAAGGTTGGAAACGTGTTTTCAATTCGGTATCATCACCAAACTGTTTTGTTTTGAAATCAAAGTATTGGATTTTCTTTTACAATCTGTGAATGGATTTTTGGAATTTAGTTTTAGTTGGGTTATGTTGACTATGTGTGTTCGGCAAATGAAAGAAATGGGAGAAAGAAATAGAGAGAGGAAGAACAGAGAGGACGACTCGAAGAAGGGAGTATCAGAAATAAGAAAAAAAAAAGGAAATATCGAAGTAAGGAGAGGAAATATGTACCTTCTGTGTGTGCAGAGAAAATAAGTGAGTGTGTGTGCTCAGAATCAATAAAGAAAAGAAAGAGAAAGAATGGAAAAGAAAAGGGATGGGGAGTGATGATTTGGTGGGAGAAATTAATAAAGTAATAGCAATAATATTATAATATTCAATTGGCAAGTCAAAGTTTCCCAAGCAATAGTCAAAAGAACATAAAGTTTGAGATTCACAAAGACTTTTGGGTGGGTGATGAATCTATTTTACGGATTCATCCCGTGTACTTTTGGGGTTTACATCAATAATTTTGTATATATATGTATTTTTCAGAAATTGCCTCAAGTTACCGAAAGTTATTAAACATACCCTATATAGTTATATTAACTATATATTCTAGGAATGAGTAATTATATATTAAACTTTGAATGTTACTAGAAGGTTCCTAAAGTTATAATTTTGTTTTGGTACTATATTAATTTTAGATTCAGACAAGCAGAGTTAGCACGAATTTGCTCTTTCACGCCCAACTTTTGCACGAATTTGCATTGAGATAAACGTCTCAAGGACATTACCTTCGCGATTTTGGATTGGCACTAGTAAAGAGAATGGTTTCTGGCAGTCGCTTGAATTTGAGGGTAACATTCTGTATTGTGTTGGGTGTGGTTTATTGGGCCACACAAAAGATCGTTGCCGTAAAGGTCAGAGGAGAATGCATGTTCATAACGATACTATTGCAGATGATGTCCCGAAGAAGGCTGATTTTCAAGGTCTACATCATGAGGATAACATTGGTTTGAATGAGCCGGTTAATTTGGTCTCAAAGGGTAAGAAAAAAGTGGTTTCCTTACAAGAAGAGGGTATCACTCCACCAGTCATGCGATGGGAACCAGTTAAAATCTTGCAAAACCCTATGAGGGCCTCGGTCTCAAAGACAAAAAATTCTCCAGATTGTGTGGTGACTAACAAGATGGAAGAGGTTGTTAATGACATGTCTAAGGACCAGGGAAGGAATACGGAGAGTACTGCTGTAGAGGACTGCATTGAACTTAATAATGCCTTCGCAACTCTTGGTGACCTGGATGAGGATGAGCGGGTTGTATCTTCAACTCAGGATAAACAACATATAAATGGTGGGGCTTTTGAGACTGTCACATCAGAGATTTGTAAGGACTCTCCCTCTCATACTGTTTTGGAAGCTAATGTAGATAAAGGCAAAATGAACAATACTTCAGAAGGTGGCTTCAATAAAGTTTCTTCCTTTTTCGATTTTGGAACTATGGGTAATGGTAGGGGTCTGGATTCCCCAAAATCTGTTGATCAGTTTGAACATAAAGTCCCTTTCAAGCATACTCGATCTGCTTCGCTTGATGATTTAAGGGAGTTTCCTCATTCGGCTTCCTCATTAAAAGCTTTTCAATAGCATTGCCGGGAACAAACTAAAGCCAAGAAGAATAAAAAATCTAAAGTGAGTCAGTCTAATAAGTGGCAAACTAGGGCTGAGACTAAGGCCCAGGGAACCTCCTTTTAATTCGTATTTTATGACGACCATTATTTGGAATGCGCATGGAGTTGGTAATAAGAAAACTACTTCTTATTTGAAGAAGTTGATTTCTCAGCACAAACCTTTTTTATTTGCTCTTCTAGAACCAAAGATCGAGGGGGCTCGTCTTGGTAAAATTGCTAGGATGCTTCGGTTTCAGAATAGCATGCATAATGAGCCCATTAATGCACATATTTGGCTCCTCTGGGATAACACTGTGCACGTTGATTTCTTTCGAGCTACCTCTTAGCATGTTACTGTGCGAATTTCTGGGCCAAATACTCATTCCTCTTTGGTTACCTTTGTTTATGCAAAACGCACTAAGGGTGAACGCCAACTGTTATGGCATGACTTACTGGATATTTCGGGTAGCATTAATGAACCATGGTTTATAGGGGGTGATTTCAATACTATTTCTTCGTCCTCAGAAAAGTTAGGAGGGAATGGTTATGACTTCGGCAGTATGGATGATTTTAATAATTGTATGATTCAGGCATGGGTTATGGATGTCGGTTACGAAGGGTCTATCTATACTTGGTGTAATGGCCATCATGGTAATGGGAGAATCTGGGAACGGCTTGACTGTGTGCTAGCTAACGGTCTTTTTAAAGTCTCCTTTCCCTCTTTATGTGTTACTCACTTGAGTATGGCGAAATCAGATCATTCTCCTCTTTTATTAGACTTTCAAATGTTCCCGAAACCTAAAGGTTGTTTTAGGTTTCAACGAATGTGGATTGCTCATCCGGAGTTCATGAATTTTGTTAAAACTGTTTGGGATAGGGGTTGTTTTGGGACTCCTATGGACATCCTTCATAGGAAGTTAATGATGCTTCGTAAGGCGCTTAAGGATTGGAATTGGTCTGTCTTCGGTAATGTTCAGAAAAAAATTGCTAATTTTCAAGATACTATACTTCGGTTAGACTTTCAGCTTCAATTGGGTTGGGATGAAGTAATGGCTGATTTGCTCAAGCAAACTCATACAGAGCTGGATCAGTTTCTGCAATAGGAGGACGAAATGCTGCAACAGAAGGCCCGTAATAGCTGGTTACATGATGGGGAGCGGAATACAGCCTTCTTTCATGCATTTATTCGAGATAGAGCAACCAAGAATATGGTTCGTATCAAAATGTCAGATCGCTCATGGTGTTCAGATGGTCCTACGTTAGGGGATATGCCTGTGTCTTATTTTTCTAATCTATTCTCCACTTCTAATCCTATAATGGACGAAGACTTATTTTCTACGGTTCAAAGCAAGATTGATGAGGCCGATAATCATACTATGAAAGTGACTCATTTAGCTTCAGAAATATGGGACGCAGTGAAAGGGTTAAAAGCTGATAGCGCTCCCGGTCCTGATGGCTTCACGGGGCAATTTTTTCATGCGTGTTGGGACATTATAATTAAAGGGGATGTTGTTACTGCGGTTCAGGATTTTTTTCAGGGTGCTAGTCTTCATCGTGGTATATCGTCTACGGTTATGGTTCTTATTCCTAAGGTTGCTCCTCCCAACAATTTTTGAGATTTTCGCCCCATTAGTTTGTGCAACTTTTCTTGTAAGATTATATCCAAGATTTTGGCCAATAGGTTGGTTGGTATGCTACCTAAGCTCATTTCATTGGAATAATCGGGTTTTATGAAAGGTCGTGCCATCCAGGAAAACATAGCTTTGGATCAAGAACTCATCACCAAAATTAATAGTAAAGTCTATGGGGGAAATGTAGCTTTCAAGCTCGATATGTCGAAGGCTTATGATATAGTGGAATGGCCCTTTCTTTTAAGGGCTTTTAAATCTTTTGGATTTAGCTCTCATGCGTGCAGCCTTTTTGGGAATATTATTAATAACATTTGGTATTCGGTGAGGATTAATGGGTCCAGTTATGGTTTCTTTAAATCTTCGCGGGGTGTTCGACACGGGGATCCTTTATCTCCGCTCCTGTTTATCCTTTCCCAAGAGATTCTTTCGATTGCCATTAATCGAGGTTTTGCTACGGGACTTCTTGAGCTTTATAGGCATGGTCGTGGGAGTATAATCATTTCACATCTTTTATATGTTGATGACATGATTCTTTTTAGTAATGCGGGTAAGAAAACCATCACCTCTCTTCAAAATATTTTGTCTCAATATGAAAGGTCTTCGGGTCAGCTTATTAATTTGAAAAAAAAATGGATTTTACACTTTTGTTTACTGCCCTAGACACAATGTTCAGTGTATTGCCGCTTGGTCTGGGTGTGCTTATCGCACCTTTCCAATGACTTAATTGGGTCTTCCTTTATTCCAAGGGCGTGTTAAGAGATATTATTTTGAGGCCTTGGAAACTTGTATTAGGCGTAAAATAGATGGTTGGAAATCCCAGTTGCTTCCCTTTGGTGGTAAGATTGTTCTGATCAAATCGGTTCTTAGCAGCATTCCCGTTTATGCTCTAACGGCTATTAAGGTTCCTATGGGTGTTCTTTGTCGCATTGAGCGGGCTATGGCCAATTTCTTATGGGGCAGTGGGGACAGCAATAGAATTCACTGGGTGTCTTGGCTTAAGATTTGTAGACCGGTGGATGAAGGTGGTTTGGGTATTCGTTCCTTGGTACAGGTTCGCGATGCACTTCACGCTAAATTGGCCTGGGGAGTTCTGCAAGGGAATAGTTTATGGGCTAAGTTCATTGTTGCAAAATACAAGGGTGAGAATGGTTTTATGGCTCCTGTGACAGCTTCTCATGTATGGCGGGCTGTTCATGCTCACATTGGGTTTCTTCTTCAGCATAGCAGATGGGTTCTTGGTGAAGGTAATGTATCTTTTTGGAATAACAATTGGATGGGAACTAGGTTGGAGGGGCTTCAGCCCATTGACATGACTCTTTCGGTGAAGGCCGCATTTGCTCAGCTTCCTGACTTGCTTCCTCATATTTCTGCTCAATATCATGAAGAAATCATGAGTATTCATTTGGCTGATAATACTCCTGATAAGTTAATCTTTTGTGTGGCGTCTTTTGGCAATTTTGATACGAGCTTATTGGAATTTATGTCGTAACCAAGATCCTAATCTGTACTTGGCTCGGAAAATCTGGCAACCCTGGATACCTACGAAGATTAGTGCCTTTGGATGGAAAATTTTTAATGCTGCTCTCCCGGTTGACTTACATCTGCATACGAGAAATGTTCCGTTAGTTTCTCATTGTGTTTGTTGTCGACATAATCCGCACTGTGAGTCCATCGATCATTTGTTTTCTGATTCGAAGTGGCACGGGATTTATGGTATAAGTTGGCCCGCCCTTTTTAATAAGATCAATTGCTACTCTTCTATTCCTCATCATTTCATATATGGCTTGAAGGTGTTTCTCGCTTGTTCTCAAATAGGCATTCGAGTTGGAATTCTTCTTTATGGGTGTTAGGACATTTGGAAAGCTCCCTGTATTGCTATATTTGAAAATGCCCCTTTTACTGGCGCTACATTATACAAGCAGGTTATGAGTGGTTTGAAGGATATTCTGAAAATGTTCAGACCAAAATCCAATGGCACAACCATGGGTATTTTTTGTTTACGAAACATGGATTTGCCGATCAAGAGGGTTAATGTTCTCAAAGGGACTTGGGTTCGGTGGCAGCCTCCTGCTCCAAATTATGTTAAGCTAAACACGAATGGCTCCTCTATGGCAGGCATTGCTACTGGTGGCGGGGTTATCCGAGACTCTAATGGATTTTTAATCTACGGTTATTCTCGATTTTATGGGCAGGGGACTAATACTAGTGCAGAATTTAAAGCTCTTCGTGATGGTTTGTTGATATGTCGTGATTTGAATTATGATAAGGTGTTGGTGGAAGTGGATTCTCTGGTGGTAGCCTCAGCTATTAAGGGCACGCATCGCTGCCCTTGGTCCTTTATTTATGATCTTAGCGATGCTTATTTCTTATGAGTAATAATGAGCTACAACACGTTTATCGCGAGGGAATTGTTCTTCGATCGTCTTGCGACCCTTGCCCATGCTACAAAAAGTGATAAGGATTTTACTATAGTTAGTCGGCTTTAAGGGAGGTCCGTCGTGCTCTTCAACAGGATGCTTTAGGTTTATTTTCTTTTAAGTAGCTTTAGTATCTTTGTTTTATATCTTTCCCTTTAGAGGTCAGGCTCCTTTGTCCCCCCCTTCTTTTGGGTAAGGCTGGTTGTCCCCCTCCAGTTTGTTTGTTTCTTTTTTTATCTATAAATTTTTGCAGGGTTCCGTCCCTGTTTCCTTTAAAATAAAATAAAAGCACTTTATTCGGGATTTTGGTGATTTTGTCACGTGTCTGCAACGCTAGTTAGGTAAGAGATTATACCTCTTACGGTCTATATTTTAAACATCCTCTGTTAGACTTCTAGTTATTTATTGAGATCGATATTCCTTTGAAACGTATGTCAACTTGGGTCGGTAGTTGATTTGACTTACGTCAATTTTACTTCTTCAAAATCATGAATTTGATTCACGTTTAATCTCATGTAGTCATTGAATTTCATGTTAGTTATTCTCCCTACATGAAATATATAATTGTTGCGATGCATAATTTTTGCGATGAAATTTGATTATTGTTTTCTTGAAATTCTACCATGATCATTAACTTGATTTTATGATTATCGAATTACTATTTTTTTTTTTTACCAACGAGCTCTAACTCAACTGCTGCTCACTTCTCTTAAGCGAGAGGTTGGGTGTTCGAGTCTCACTAACTGACTTTACAACTCGGTAGAGATCGGGTGTTCAAGCCTCTTGGGAGGCATCGTTGTTGTTAAAGCCCTATCCAAAGGCCCCATTTAGCTACTCACTTATCTGCGGAGAGGTTGAGTATTCAAGCCCTACCGGAGGCACCGGACTTAACTACTCTCAACCGAGAGGTCGGGTGTTCAAAGCCTCACAGAGGCATCATTTGTTCGAGCCACACCAAGGCATCATATATATATATATAATTGTAGCCTTTCAAGGCATTAAAAAAAAAAGGGTTAAGAGTGCGGTCTATGTCCTCAACCTTTAAAAAAGTTTAAAAAAAAAAAGAATTACTAATTTTTATCGAATGCCACTTGAATTGTGAGTATAACTATTGAATGATCGAACTTATCGAATACCACCTAGCTAGTGGTATATGGTTATTCCGATATACCAAATATAATCGAATTATCAATACTCTTCGAGTAATTATTTGAACTCTTATCGATACTCTTCGGAGTAAGTATTTCAAATGGTTTTATGAACATGGGATTCTATGGGTAATTTCTCGTCTCAATCGGTATGAGACGGTTGGTCACTCGAGTCGTTTTTTTTGTTGTTGTTGTTAAATCTTCATTTGGCTTCATGTTATTTGGAATTAAAATTTTGATAAATTGTTTCTGCTTATCGATACTTGAACTGTGAACTTGGAATATTAAAAACTATTCCTCTCTGATTTATTCTGATCAATGTCTCCTTAGTAACCGGAGGGGTTGTATATGATCTTACCGAGTATTGTTCGCTCATCGCTTTTCTTTCAAAATTCTCTTTTGTTTAGGTAATGAGTAGGAGTTATTAGAAGACTTGACTCGGATAAAGCGAGCGGTTCGATAGATTTTTGGATCTAGACTTTTAATTAATAAAAGGATAGTTTATTAAGAATGATTGACTTTTATTTACTATCGAGCTTGTAATAAATTATATTGGGTTATTTGGCTTAAGTTAAAGATGTTTTAAGGTATATCTATTACGAGTTGGGAACATATATGATTTTAAGATGTAATTGTAAGTGACGTGATCAAATTGTGGGACCGCGCATCCGCATTTGGGACGTTACATAATCTCTATATATAGTAGAGTATTTCTTTGGAAAAATTGTGGGCGGTCCCCTTTCATAAGTTTTTAACCGCTTAACTCTCCTTTGTTTTTAACCAAAAAATGTACTTTTTGGGGCAAAAACCGATTATGTCATTAATGAGCCGGATGCGCACTTAGGGTCACTTACACAGCATCACGATTCAACAATTGTGCATCGTGGTTCATCAATTTGTACATCGTAATGCATCAATTTGAACTGCGATGCACGAATTGGGTTTGTGATGTAAATCATCCCAACGTAAAAGTTGAATTCCCAATGCACAAATTGGATTCAGATGCACAAATTAGAATCGATTTTGTGCATCGTGAAGCAAAATCAATGATGCGAGAAAATCGATGAACAAATTTAATCATATTTGTGCATCGCGATGCAAAATCGATACATGAACTAATACTTTTTGCGCATGTTTGGTTCATTAAGGGTATTGTAGTATTTTCTTCCCCAAAAGTATCTTTTTCGGTTAAAAAACATAGTGGACTGGAGCGGAAGCAAACTTTTAAGAAAGGGGCGGCCGAATTTCACCATATTTTTTCTAAATAATTTTACAATTACACATAAAAAATACTTTATATTTTATTTTAGTAGGTCTCTTGTGAGATTATTCTAGAATCATAATCGTATGGACGGAGGTGACTCTCTCACATCTCACTCTCCACCAACGCACGATAAGTCGTACATGTAATTCATCTTACCAAAAATCAAGTCGTACATGTAAACCGAATCGACGAATAGAGCCAGTATCCATAAGATTGGAGCTGAACCGATACATATGGTTTAGTTCCAATTTCGAATTTTGGTAAAATCGCTCAATTGGTTAGGTCCCAATTTTAAAAAAATAATAAAACGTTTTAGAATCAGATCAGACTAATAAATATTATATATAATATAACTATATATATATTATATATATATGTGTGTGTGTGTGTGTGTGTGTGTGTGTGTGTGTGTGTGAATTGTAAAAAAAAAAACCTGTTGTATTTCACCAATTGCAAAATAAACCCCGTGTTTCCAATTTCGACAATTAAAACCTCAATCTATTTTAAAAAAATTTAAACCTTTTGTTTGTTTGGCGTTAGAAGAAAATACGGAAAGCCGAGTCAACGGCTTGTGGGCGGAGTTTTCCACACGCTCTCCATTCCATTAGAATTTGTTCCATAACAAACCCTTTACAAACAATTATTTTGTAAATTAAACTTTTTTTCTCTCATTTATAAAATCAAAACATTTAATTAAATTCAAGGGCCCGAACTTTTGTCATTTTTTGCGATTGGTCCTTTATCGACCTAAATGGTCCATGTACTACTTATTTGAAGGAATTGATCCTCCGTCAACTTTCAACCATTTTTAACCGTTAAGTTTGAACACGTGCCTCGCACATGAATTTTAAAAAGGGTAAAACATAATTTACAAAGAAAAAGTTGGGGACTAACTCTCCGACCACCATTGCCCCACCCACCCCCCCCACCATCCTTCACACATTCTCGCCTATTTTTCGATCTCTGCCAACAAATTTTCCTCTCCATTGACCACTCCTAACTTCTCACCTTCATGTTGGCACTTTGTCATACTCTTCCGCTTAGCTCCGCCACTATCTCATATC
>JABEVN020003380.1:0-18477 GCA_013146195.2 Codonopsis lanceolata | reverse complement strand
AACTTTAACGTAACTTAACTTAACTTAACTTAACGTAACATAACTTGCTAACTTAACTTAACTTAACGTAACGTAACTTAACTTAACTTAACTTAACGTAACTTTAACTTAACTTAACTCAACTTTAACTTAACTTAACTTAACTTAACTCAACTTAACTTAACTTAACTTAACATAACTTAACTTAACTTAACTTAACTTAACTTAACTTAGCTTAACTTAACTTTAACTTAACTTAACTTAACTTTTAACTTAACGTAACTTAACTTAACTTAACTTAACTTAACATAACTTAACTTAACGTAACTTAACTTAACTTTACTTAACTTAACTTAACTTAACTTAACTTAACTTAACTTAACTTAACGTATTCTAACTTAACTTAACTTAACGTAACATAACTTAACTTAGCTTAATTAACTTAACTTAACTTAACTTAACATAACTTAACTTAACTTTAACTTATCCTAACTTAACTTAACTTAACTTAACGTAACTTAACTTAACATACTTAACTTAACTTAACTTAACTTAACTTAACTTAACGTAACTTAACTTAACTTAACTTAACGTAACATAACTTCACTTAACTTAACGTAACATAACTTAACTTAACTTAACTTAACTTAACTTAACTTAACATAACTTAACTTAACGTAACTTAACTTAACTTAACGTAACTTAACTTAACTTAACTTAACTCAACTTAACTTAAAAACACGTAACGCCTATTAACGCAATGATATACTTAACTTAATATAGATCATTATAATTAAAACACGCTGACGCCTATTAAGTAATGGTATAATCAGAGTACGATGACCATTATAACTTAAAAACACTTACGCCTATTAATTAAATGTTATAATGGATCATTTATGGACTATTATAACATGAAAACACGCTATCTTGCTTATTTAACTTAACTTAACTTAACTAACTTAACTTAACGTAACTAACTTAACTTAACTTAACTTAACTTTAACTTAACTTAACTTAACTTAGCTTAACTTAACTTAACTTCAACGTAACGTAACCTAACTTTCTAACTTAACTTAATTTAACTTAACTTAACTTAACGTAACGTAACTTAACTTAACTTAACTTAACATAACTTAACTTAACATTTAACTTAACACAATGTAACTTAACCATTATAACTTGAAACACGATACGCCTATTAGCTTAAATGGTACTGAGTACTTAACTTATAACATGAAACACGCTACGCCTATTGGCTTAAATGTTATAATGGAGTAAGATTAATCATTATAACTTAAAACACGCTACGCCTATCAGCGAACGTATAATTAAGTACGATTGACCTTATAACATGAAACATCGCTACGCTTACTGGCTAAATGTTAACTTAACGTAATGACTTAACTTAACTTAGCTTATTTTAACTTAACTTAGCTTAACTTATTCTTAACTTAACTTAACTTAACTTAACTTAACGTAACTTAACTTAACTTAACTTAAACATAACTTAACTGTAACTTAACAGCCTTAACTTAACATAACTCAGCTAACTTAACTTAACTTAACTTAACTTAACTTAATCTTAACTTAACATAACTGTAACTTATTACCATTATAACATGAAACACTTAACTTTAACTTAACTATAACTTAACCAATTAACTTAGTTAACTTATTATCTATTAACTTAACTATTATTATTAACTTTATTATTATTATTATTATTATTTAACTTATTATTATTGTAACTTTATTATTTTACTTATTAACGTAACTTATTACTTATTATTACTTATAGCTTAACTTAACATAACTTAACTTAACTTAACTTAACTTAACTTAACTTAACATAACTTAACTTAGCTTAACGTTAACTTTTAACGTAACTTAACTTTTAACTTAACTAACTTAACTTAACTTAACTTAACTTAACTTAACTTAACTTAACGTAACTTAACTTTAGCTTACTTTCTTACTTAACTTAAGCTTAACTTAACTTAACTTAACTTAGCTTAACGTAACGTAACTTAACTTAACTTAACTTAACTTAACTTAACTTAACTTAACTTAACTTAACTTAACTTAACTTAACTTAACTTAACTTAACTTAGCTTAACTTAACTTAACTTAACTTAACTTAACTTAACTTAACTTAACTTAACTTAACTTAACTTAACTTAACTTAACTTAACTTAATTTAACTTAACTTAATCTTAATTAACTTAACTTAACTTAACTTAACATAACTTAACTTAACTTAACTTAACTTAACTTAACTTAACTTAACTTAACTTAACTTAACTTAACTTAACTTAACCTTAACTTAACTTAACTTAACTTAACTTAACTTAACTTAGCTTAACTTAACGCCTTAACTTAACTTCTAACTTAACTTAACGCTTAACTTAACTTCTTAACTTAACTTAACTTAACTTAACTTAACTTAACTTAACTTAACTTAACTTAACTTAACTTAACTAACGTAACTTAACTTAACTTAACTTAACTTAACTTAACTTAACTTAACTTAACTTAACTTAACTTAACTAACTTAACGTAACTTAACTTAACGTAACGTAACTTAACTTAACGTAACTTAACGTAACTTAACTTAACTTAACGTAACTTAACTTAACTTAACGTAACTTAACTTAACTTAACTTAACTTAACTTAACTTAACTTAACTTAACTTAACGTAACGTAAAACTTATGTAACTTAACGTAACGTAAGTTAACTTAAATTAACGTAACGTAACATAACTTAACGTAACTTAACTTAACTTACGTAACGTAACGTAACTTAACGTAGTGTAACATTACTTAACGTAACGTAACGTAATGTAACTTAAGTTTCTTCACTTCGGTCCACCAAAGGTTGGCTGTCATCAACAACTTTCTTCCCCCAAGAAGTACTACATCAGGAATCAAAGTGCACATTCACATAAGTTTTAACTTCGCTTACGAATAATAATCTTAACGTTAAATTAACTTCTTGTTAACGAACTTAATTAACGCAACGTAACATAACTTCGTAACTTAACTTATCTATACTATCATTTATATATATGATATTATATATATATATATATATATATATATATATATATATATATATATATAGGAAATATTATATATACATAGGAAATATTATAATCATTTTAATGAATGATATTATATTATTAAATTAATATTTTAAATATTAATTTAATAATAAAATATCATTCATTAAAATATTAATTTAATAATAAAATATTTTAAATATTAATTTAATAATAAAATATCATTCATTAAAATGATTAGCATCAATATAATTACAAAAAAATAAAATATTCACATTAATTTATATATTTAAGAAAATAATAACAAAATTATATAAATAGAGTAATAAACTACTTTAAAAAGTAATAGAGTCCACTTTAAAAAATTAAGATATAAAAGTGTCATTTTATCACTAATAAACTACTAAAGTTGTGATTTTCTAAAAAAAATGACTTTCAAACAAAGACTATTTTACCCGAAAGGAAAAAAGTATTTGAAATTATAGAAATATAATTTCAAGTCAATTTGAAATTACAAAAGAGCTCTAAAATATAAGGCGCCAACTTTTCGCGCTTTCGTTTTCTTTGGAAAAATTTGGAATGCCCAAGTTAATTAGAAAATTAAAATAACAGAGTATACACCATCGACCATCGTTCATTTGGTAACCCAAACGGTAGTCTTCTTCTCCTCTCTCTCTCTTCCCACCTGCCTTCCCCTTCCCCTTCTTTCTCTCTTTCTCCCCACGACCTGCCCTCGCGCTAGCAGTTCGCCCCCATCTCAATTCTTCCTCCTCGCCGCCCCGCTAGCAGTTCGCCCCAACCTTCAAATCCGGCGAACCCCTTCATCTCCTCAATTTTCCAGTCCCAGCCCCAATCTCAACCGCCGGGCTTCCTTCACCGGGCGATCTATCGAATCAACACATCCACCACCATGTCGCCTTGTTCGCCTTCAAATCCAACAAGCTCACCGCCTGGCTCGTTAAATTCACCACCGATACCCCATCCAATCTCTACAGCTGCTTCAACGGATTGAAGCCTAGGGCTTGAATTGGTGCCTCTTTTTCTCAAAATTCATGTAAGATATTTCTATTTCTGCCAGTTTAATTAAAGAATTTGGGAATTTGGAAGAACTATTTCTGTGTTGTCATGTTCAAGTATGATCAGTATGTGTATTTTTCGAGGGATGTAATTTTTTTGAAAACCTAGTTCCTTGAACTTTAATTACATTTTTAAATGTGGTTTAGTGTTGGATTGAGTTGTGTAATTTAGGGTCTTCCATGATGATTTAGGAAATACTTTTTTGAACTGGCAATTAACCGTTAGATCTAATCGCAGATCAATGTGCCTACTTCTTCAGTTTACTTCTGTTGGCTCTTTTGTAGAAGGGCATGATTGCTGGAGGTAGGATGAAATTAGGGTAATTGTTTATATAGGTGGTAGTTTCTAATTGACTAACGCATTAGAAATTACAGCATAGGGCTTAGATTAAATTTTATTTTAGATGTTGGGTTTTGCCTCTCTGAGTCTGTGAATAGAGTGTAATGATTCAATGGTTCTTTGCGGTGGGGGCCGGGATGGATCTTTATACTGAACGTAATCCAACCATGGGGGTTGGAGCTCGTTTTTCCAAAGAATTTGGATGGAGCAAATGGAGGTTTATTTTTAGTTTACCTTCCATGAATGGGGAAAGGTGGTGAAGTTTTGGTGTAGCTGATCCACCTACCCTTTTATCCACAAATCTACTAATTCTTGCCTAAAAGTATACATGGCCTCAAGAGCAACGCTACGGTGATTTGACACTAGCTTAGTGTCTAGTTCTTATTATATCCTTGTTTCTATTAGTTTCAGTGTGGTGTTTTGCTGGTTTTATAGTATTTCTTGGTTTGGGAAAGGAGAAAGCCATTTATGCGGGGGACTGAAGGAGGAGGGGCTAGTAACTACTAGGTTAGAAGATGAAGGAACATTTTCATTATTATTTTTTTCCTTTGTTCTTTTTTTCCACCTGCTGTAACCAAAATGTTACAGATGTTGATTTTTAGTTGTGTAGTGGCATCTTGTAAATGTTGCTAAAGAAAGTCAGAAACGTAACATTATGTCTTATCACATATTGAATGCTATATGAATTATGAATATATATAGCTGATGAGCATCTTCCCTTCACTTTCAACTCTGTTGGGCCCTTTGTTTGTGATGTGTTTTGCTACTGAGTCTTCTTTCTGGTAGAAATTTCTTGTTTAGTCATGTGATTGGGATCCTTTCCATTACTTAGTACCATAACATGATTCTTTAAATTAATTTCTTCTTTTTTCATGATTGGGTGGGTTGCGGGTAGTGGTTGCTTTATCAATATTCTATACAGCCATACAGGCAGAGCAGCATTAGCATGTAACAATAGACTCTTCATTTCTATCTGCAATGGTCTTCTCAACTTTTACATGTCAAAAAAAAGATAAATAAATAAAAGAGCACAAAAATGAGTAGATATTACCATAGAGCTACATATTTGACCAAAAAGAGGATATACATAATTATTTCTCTTTGCTTTGGAACTTGGTTCTCCCCAATCACAAGTGAATCATTATATACTTGAAAGGAATTCATTTTGTACATTTACATTCAGCACTCATCTTCTATGGAAAATTGCACGGAGTGGTTCTATATACTAATTGTTAATGAGGCAATAAGAACTCAGAAAGCTTTTTTTATTTTTTAAATTTATCATTATCTTTGTTTATCTCCATAATATTTCTGACTCCTCTTTTTTAATTGTTATGCTCCTTATAATGTTCTAGGTGAAGCGAAGTTTCTTGGGGGTGTTGCTTCTGTAAAGGACGTTAAGGAATTCAATCCTGAGACAGCCAAGAAGCGGTTTTTCGAGATATATCTGGAAAAGGTGATATATATATATATCCTATATAATTTTTTAGCTCTTTCCTCAATCATGATGTGCAGATACTTTTACATACTTTGCAACTTTCAATGCTTAAGTTTAGCCGATACCGACAATGAATTGTTATATTGTAGTATGCGAAACCGAATTCAGAATAGGATTCCTCGGTGCCCTTGAACTTATTACTCGGGTATTTTAAGATCAACAATAGGAAACGATTAATATGGTTGCTTAGCCGCCGCATTAAATTAGGCAATAATATGACGCGCTCTCAACAAAAAAACAGGGCCTGAAGGTGGTGTTGCATCTAGTGCCGACCGAATCAAGGTTGATGCTAATTTAGCCGCTGGTTTACCTTTGTCAATGTAAGCTAATGTAGCATCTGCAATTAACTTTAAATGGTTCTGTTTCAGTATATATTTTTGTTTATTACAAGTCTCTGCAATCAGCAATGAACTGCCCTTTGCTCTGTGAACGATAGCATTCTCATTAACAAGCTATACTTTTAGAAGAGGTTATTTAGAAGCATTCTTAGTTTAATTCTGGATAAAAGCTACTCATTTAGTCAAATGGTATATGTTTTGATGAAATTTGTAATGTTGGCAATGAATCCTGTTAGGAGAGTTGGAATTCTTGCGGGTTTAGAATTGGGATTATCTTGGGTTTAGGATTGATGTTAGCCTATATATATGTTGTAATTGGCTTAGTTTAAAAAGAAGAAAGTGAGATAATTGAGTTAGTATTATTTTCTCTCTTCTTCTACCTCTTGGTCTCTCTTTCTTTCTTCTTTACGTTATGATTGTTTAGTGGTGATTAACATGGTATAAAAGCCTGAAGGGG
Source organism: Codonopsis lanceolata (assembly GCA_013146195.2). Classification (NCBI taxonomy): domain Eukaryota; kingdom Viridiplantae; phylum Streptophyta; class Magnoliopsida; order Asterales; family Campanulaceae; genus Codonopsis; species Codonopsis lanceolata. The sequence goes on along the minus strand of JABEVN020003380.1, from coordinate 11,726 downwards.
ATCGAGTGAAGGATCTGTGCAAAAGGATTTGTTAGGCTTACTGAGGCAATCAAAGAGTGGGTGAGAATAGATGACTTGTATCTAGGGTTTTGTGCATAGGTCGAGTAAAGGTCTGTTGACTGATCTGATTGCAGGGCTGTATTTTCGTTGGGCTTAGGTGACACACATTTGATGGTTCCAAGGGTTGGTTTGTTTGGATACCTGAAAACGAGCATGGAGAGGTTGGCAAGCAGGAGCCGTACACTATCCCAACCCCAACCCTAACCCTAAAACGTAAACCTTAAACCTAAAACCTAAACCTAAACCAAAACCATAACACTATCCCTAAACCTAAACCTAACCCCAACCACACCCACCCTACCCTAAACGTAAACGTAAACCTAAACCTAAAAACCTAAACCATAAACCTAATTTGTAACACTAAGTTCACTAACCTTAAACCTAAACCATAACGCTATCCCTAAACCTAAACCTAACCCGACCCCAACCTAAAAACGTAAACCTTAAACCTAAAACCTAAACCTAAACCTAAACCATAACACTATCCCTAAACCTAAACCTAACCCCAACCACACCCCAAACCGCCCACCCCAACCCCAACCCCAACCCCAACCCAACCCTAAAAACCCTAAAGCGTAAACCTTAAACCTAAACCATAACACTATCCCCCTAAACCTAACCCCAACCACACCCCCCCTCACCCCACCCCACCCCCACCCCCACCCCCAACCCCAACCCCAACCCTAAACGTAAACCTAAACCTAAACCTAAACTATAAACCTAATTAACACTAAGTTAACCTTAAACCTAAACCATAACGACCCTAAAACCCTAAAACGTCCTAAAACGTAAACCTTAAACCTAAACCATAACACTATCCATGGTGAACAACATAATTGTATGTACATTTAGGGGGTGTTAGTGTAAATAGTAATAAATAAACGAGTGTTAGTGTAAATTTAGTGTATTAATGTTTAAACATCAATTTATATATGTTTGTTAGCTGGGTAGCAATGTTGATACTATGAAATCCATGGTTGTAGTTTAGTTTACTTTGAAACCAAAAAAGATAATTGTATGTACGTTTAGGGGGGTGTTAGTGTAAATGGTAAAAACAAAGGGGGTGTTAGTGTAAATTTAGTGTATTAATGTTTAAACATCGATTTATGTACGCTTGTTAGCTAGGTAGCCATGTTGATGCTATGAAATCCATGGTTGTAGTTTAATTGACTTTGAAACCGAACAACATAAGCATGTACGTTGGGGACTTTGAAACCGAACGTGCTTACTTTCAAGCAACATTTATTCCATTTCTTCTCTTTCCATTCCTCGGTTTAATACTCATATTGGGGTGGGGAAATAGGGTTGGACCATTTTTGTTATTATTATTAACTAATTGATTTTGGATAACTTGTACATGTTTAGGTTCATCCAGCAAAAAAAGCAAAGAAATGATGATTATGCCATAAATGTATTCCTATGGTAAGCTTCTAAATTGTTTGATCATATGAAAACAATGACTTACTTTTTCTTGTAGATTTTTAATCAAAATAGTAATTTTACTTGGACAGGTTTTCTAGCTGATTGCCGTGAAGATGAAGTTTTTTTTGATACTCATGTCGTAGGATTTTTTAATTTTATTTTTAGTTTTTTTATTAGATATAGTTTACATGGATTTGTACAAGTTTAAATTTACAAGTTAACTCTAGAAACAAGTTTTTGGTATTAATTGTTATGTATAATTTACATGGATTGTTGTAATAACATTTACAGTTTGATGTTTTTAAATTGGTTTTATATTATTGTTTATTTTGTATCTTCGCTTTGTATTAATTGTTATATTATCGGTACACAAAATTTATAATAATAGTATTTTTGAGGTTTTTTTAAATTTTTTACATTATTAGCAAATTCCGTCGCTGAAATTCAAATTTAATTAATTTTTAAAAGCCTTTAGCGACGGAATTTTCCATCGCTGAAATTCAAATTTAATTAATTTTTCAAAGCCTTTAGCGACAGAATTTTCCGTCGCTGAAATTCAATTTTAATTAATTTTTAAATGCCTTTAGCGACGGAATTTTCCGTCGCTGAAATTCAATTTTAATTAATTTTTAAACGCCTTTAGCGACTGAATTTTCCGTCGCTGAAATTCAATTTTAATTAATTTTTAAACGCCTTTAGCGACGGAATTTTCCGTCGCTAAAGGTTGAATTTCGATGACGGAAATTCCGCCGCTAAAAAAGGCTTTAGCGACGGAATCGGTCCGTCGGCATCGGACGAAGATTAGCGACGGAATGGCGCGGAAAAATTTCGCTGGGGGCCTTTAGCGACGAATTTTGCCTTTTAGCGACGGAAAATTCCGTCACTAAAGGTCATTTTTCTAGTAGTGAGTCCATGTTTCATTATCAAGTATAGATTTGATTTCATCATCCATGGCTCTTTTCCACAAGTCTGAATTAGACATAGACATAGCTTCTTGAAAAGTTTTAGGATCCTCTTCTAACATATATGTAAACATGCCAGACCAAGGTTCTTTTCAATTCTTTGTCTTTTGCTTCTCCTTAACTCAACTATTTCATCATTTTCATTGTTGTCTAAATTTCCATCATTAGTAATGGCATCACCATTATCATGTGAACTTGATGCATTTTCTACTTCAAGTTCTTTTGACAATTCATGGTTTATATCTACCTTGTCTACACTTTTTATGTTCAAATGTTCATAAAAAATAGCACACGTAGCTTCAAACACACGATTGTCATTAATTCTCATAAATCTATATGCTTTGCTTATTGAAGAATAACCAATAAATATAGATTTCACAGCTTTGCTCCCAAGTTTATTTCTTTTCAAAGTTGCATCTAAAACATATGCAACACAACCCCATACCTTTAAATGTGAAATATTAGGCTTACGCCCATTAAATAATTCGTATGGAGTTTTCATATGTTTATTCACAATTACATTACAAATGTAAAAGAACTTAATAGTGCCTCTCCCCAATAGCTCATTGGTAATTTTGAATTTATAATCATGGCACTAACCATCTCCATTAAGGATCGATTTTTCCTCTCGGCTACTCCATTTTGTGGTGGAGTATTAGGTGTTGAAGATTCCCTAACAATTCCATTTTGTTGACAAAATGAAATCATCTCGTTTGGGAAATATTCACCACCTCTATCCGATCTTAATCGTTTTATCCTTAGATTGGTTTGATTTTCAACTTCGGCTTTGAAAATTTTAAACTTGTCAAAAGCTTCATCTTTTGTTCTAAGTAAATACACATATGCAAACTTAGAAAAATCATCAATGAGCGTAATAAAATAACGTTTTCCACCTCTTGTCAAAATATCTTTGTTGTCACAAATATCGGTATGAATTAACTCAAGTAACCTAGTTGATCTTACTACACTTTTAAAAGATGTTTTAGTCAACTTAGATTGAGCGCAACATTCACAATTATTCATAGAATAAATAGTCGAAGATTTAGGAATATACTCATATTTAATCATACGACTCATTGCATTCATACCAATATGTTCTAATCTAGAATGCCAAAATTCATGCTTTTCAACATTAAAATTAGAATCAACAAAGTAAGAAGAACTGGTAATTTTATTATCAATGCTCAATAAATACATTTGGTCTTTAATGTAGCCCTTTCCAACAAACGTCCCATTTTTAGTGATATTCACTTGTTGGGCGCGAAAGGTTACCTTAAAGCCATTTTCGTCCAATTTAGGAACGGATACAAGATTCTTCCTCATAGAGGGAATATGGTACACATTTTTCAAAGTAAGAGTCTTTCCCGAAGTGAGGGGGAGAATAATGGTCCCTATGCCCAAGACCTCGCTTGTAGAAGCATTTCCTATATAAACTGCTTTTGGCTCTTTTACTTCTTCATATGTTTTGAACAAGCTTCGATTGGGAGTTACATGACATGTAGCCCCTGAATCAATCCACCAATCTGAGTCGACATTGTTGACTAGACAGATTTCGGAAAGCATGCTAATGAAGTTGCTCTTAACTACATTTGCTTGTTCATCTTTCTGTTGCCCTTTGCGGTAATAGCAGTTCTTAGCCAAGTGGTTTGTTTTTCCACAAACATAACAAGAACTCTTCTGCTTTTTCTTAGCTTTACCCTTTCCATCATTTTTAGAGTTGTTTTTCCGTTTGAACTTTCCTTGGTTTCCCTTGGAAGTTCCGGCAACATTTTTATTTTCCACATAGTTTACACCATCAATCTTCTCAGAAATTGAGCCATCACGTTTGAGACTTTCAGTCTCAATTTGGATGCCTTGAAGAAGTTCATCTAAAGAGATGGCCTTCTTCTTATGCTTCAATTTCTTTTGGTAATCTTTCCAAGAAGGTGGAAGTTTACCAATGATGGTTGAAACTTGGAATGTCTCAGAAATGGGTTCACCCGCATCGGCACATTCGATGGCTATGTCATTGAGTTCATTAACTTGATCAATGACAGGCCTCGAGTCTACCATCTTGTATTCAACAAATTTATTGACCAAAAAAGATTTATTACCAGCATCTTCATTGACGTACCTTCGTTTGATTGCAAACCAAACATCATCGGCGGTCTTGTGTATTTGGAACACATTGAACAACGTGTTGTTCAATGCTTGCAGAATGGTGAATCGGCAAATGAAGTCATCCGACTTCCATTTCTTCACTTTTCGAGCCTCGGTTTTCTGTGCCTCGGTTGCTTTATCATTTTCATCTTCCTTTGGACAAGGATCACATAGCACGTAGAATACCTTTGCAATGGTGAGAAGGTATTCCATCTTCAAACTCCAACGCTTGTAGTTCAGTCCATTTAGCCTCTCTAACTTATCTGCTTCGGGTAATTGTCCCTTCATCAAAACTGACTCCATCTATACGAAAACTTAAATACCTTAAAACTGTTGTATATGAGTTGATTGTGGGTAAGGAATCAGTAGGTTAGGCACACCAAAAGATGTTATCTTTAAGGTATTTAATTCGTCCCACTATGGTGTAATGGTCTCAACGAATTTCACCTCCACGATACAAAACCTACGCACTCTTATTCAAAGTTACACTCCTTTGAATAACTCGGGAACAATAATCGAAGCTTTAACTGTTTGACTCGAAGAATAGATTTGTTAAGAAGAAAGACACAAGGAAGTAATAAACTCAGTATTTTTCTTTATCCTTTTTGATTTTCGGAGGAGGCAACTCTTATTTATAGAGTTTGTGTTGTGGTCTTGAATAGACACAACTTTTCCGAACTGGTGCCATGCTTTGCACGGGTGTGTCACCAAAATTGGCACGGCCGTGCCCCTCCGAACAGTCATACTCTTTTGTAAATGACCATTCAAAGAGTCACAACCCTAAACGTTTAAACTGAAACTGATTTACTTCCTCCCTCCTAATACCAGATTCGGTATTAAGATTAACTAATATTTAAATTAATTAATTTCTTTCTTATATATATATATATATATATATATAATAATAATATAATACTCAAAACTTTAAGCCATACTTGATATTTTCCCATAATAGAGGGAAGCTCAAGCAAGCTTATAGGAACTCTTCAAACTTAGCTATTATATAACAAGTTTAGCTCCACAAGTTTTATAGTAATCTCATGTGGGATAAAGAATACACAAGAAAACAAGAAATGAAGAACAAGACTTTATACCATGAATGAACGGTTGCTTTACAAACTCAATATGGGAGATGACCAAGTATTATATGTGAATACTACTACATATAACACCAACATCATCCATGGACTTTTGGGTCGGCTTGTGGTAGGCCTGATGACCCAAGGTGCTACGTGCTTAGTGGGCCAGTGTGTGAGCTACAAGTATCGAACCGGGCTTTCGGGCTCGGGTCGTTACAGTACTACCCTTTACGATTTTTTCCCTATAAAAAGCACTAATAAATCTTTTAAAATGTTGTAGGGTGTCCTAGGAACAAAGAGGATCAACGAGGGGTGAGTGCAAAAGAGAGGAATGTAAAAAAAAAGAGAAAATATAAAATCAATAAAAAGGAAGAAAAGGCAACACTTTACATTTGGTGCCACACCAAATTTTTTTGTTATCGCGCTAACAAGTAACCATCTTGTATTCTAGGAATTTTTTTGCCGAAACTTGGCGTTGCACCATCTTCTGTAGACAGCGCGACAAATTTTTTTTTGAGCCACTGGGGCATTGTTGGCCAAAATGATATGGACCAAAATTTCACTCCTTGAGTTATATAAGCATCCACCTTCAACAAGTACAAATGTGATCAATGATCATCCTTGAAAAAAAAAAGAGAAGGAAGAAAAAAAACTCTACTTTGATAGCCTTTTTCATCCTTGTTGTCTCTTGTTTCATTGCAATCATTAGGAGACTTTGCAAGCCCATGAACACGACATAAATCTACTAAATCTTGCACCCATCAAGCCACAAATAATATAACCAAGCCTTCTTTTCTCTTCAAACAAAAAAGACAAGAGAAACACACCTTAATTATCTAAACCAATGGCTATCACCATCCCTAGTCACTAACAAGGCCTAGCACAGTTTCATCAAATCTTGGACACGTCAAGAAGGAGTATGTTTTCCAAGATTAAGGTTCAAGCATCCGATCAAGAGATCCATTTTCTTTCTTTTCCTCTTTGAGAGCACTCGTGACTGAAATCAACGATAATCTTTGTGGTTAGTAAGCATATAGTTGATTAACATTAAGCATGTGTATATAAGTGATGTGTCCGGCTCAAAATCCGGTCATGGGCAAGCCATGTGACCCTTCACGTGCAGGTCACGAGCACAAATATCGAGCATGTGAAGATATCCCTGAGCAGGGGACAACCTGATCATTCCCAATCCATCCATTTCATATCCTGGTCGAAGAAGGCCATGCCTCCCTGACCAAGGGTCCCTACCCAGGTATAATGGACATGGAAACAATAACATTCCAACCTCAGATCGAGTAGGACCAGGTCTACCCGATCAGACATGCAACCTATCAGAGCATGATCACATAGTAACGTCCTTGCTCGAGATTAAAGCCACTATTCCATCAATTACACGTTCAACCCGCATTAATGGCCATTAAGCCCTTAGATATCGCCATTACCATTAATCCATCTGGTTTTGGCTCCCTTTAGGTTATAAATATCCTGCAACATCACATCTAAAAGGTACGCTCACATACACACATTGAAATTCTGTCAATTTGCTTTCTAATAAGCTTAAAGACTTACTCCCACACTGGAGGTTTCACGAGGCCTTGCCTTGCATACCTTCTAAGGTGTTCTTCTGTTGACATGATAAACGAAGATCATACCTCATACATAAGCTCACATATCCTACAATTTGTACCGGACAGCCCAACATAGATTTGTGCAACATCAATAAGTTATGCTCTTTATGATCCGTTTTGCAAAGCCTTTGACTAAGTCAACAACGTCTATTTTGATATTTATCTTTGATGTTCATTGTTTCCATGTCATTGTCGAATGATACAGAGCAACAGACAACCAATCTAATAACCCCATATCAAGATAATGAAAACAACAATTTTGGTGGAACAACGTATGAAAGAATTTTGAACACTAATATGGTATTGGTTGTTACTTTGCATCAAAAAGAAGGAATATTCAACGAGAAGAAGGGAAATTACAATAACTTGCTCAAATAAGAATTCAAAAAGAACTAGTTTTTGGTTCATTTTGATCTTTAAGACATAGCATGTGTAATACCAGATTTTGCTAATATTTAAAGGAATAATTGCATGTCGGTACCATTTCCTAGAATTATAACCGCTCAGCTACCCTACTTTTTTTAAAACCGCATAAGTTCATTTTCGGTATTTTTTTTCCTTAAATGCACCTCCGTAATCAACTTACAAGTGAAAAGATTCTCTGAAAGTCTCACATCACCAACAAAGCACACACCATTGTGTATGAGAGAGAAAGAGAACAAATTTTTCCTCTTCTTCCTTCCTCGTTAGCTTCATTGATATCCTCATTTCTATATTCATAAGTACTCCAGGAATTAACATTAATTGCATAGTACTCAGGAATCAGAAGGCTGCTATTGAATTCTTCTCCCTTTTTCCTTTGGGTTCTCCACCCAGATCCAATGACGCAACAATCGGAGCCAACAATGCAATAATCGCAACGAACGATGCAAGAATCGATGCCTACGATGCAAGAATCGATGCTCCGTCTGAGAAAGAGAGAACTTGTGTTGCTCTCGAAAGATCTTTGTGCCTAGACACGAGGCATTTCACTCAATATACCATATGATTTTCTAAACTCATACGAACTCATTGATAACAACCAACGATTTGCAGTTCACCAAGGCTAATTAAATTCAATCAAATACAAACTCATTCGTAGCAGCAAATGATTTACAAGATTTTTTTCATGTTGTAGTTATTTAAATGTTGCAGATATTGAGAAATAGATGATTTTTTTGAATTTATGGAGTAAACTAGGTTTTCAATGCGAACATCGTAGCCTCCGATGTGAGCATAGTTTGGAGATTCTCGACGAGGATAACTGAGTAGAAGTTAACCCATATGCACATCTCATATTACGACGCGGGGTTTTGAACTTACGGTGTCGGATGTTTCGACATGGGAGTCGGATGTGTCAATGTTGGCTTCAAATGTGTCGATGTGGGCATCTTCGATGCGATCCCATCATTTCTCTTTTGATTGGTAAAGATGGTCGAAGATTGAAAGTCATCGGCAATACTCACTGTGTAAAATAAATCAATCAAGAAAAAATGGGAGACCTGATGTATTTCAAATTGTTACAAAAATGAAGTGGGTTAGAAGAATAAAAGGGTGGAAAATCTGATAAAAACTAGAGAGTTTAATTAAACTACTCTAGCAGTAGATGTTGAGGGTATTAATTGTGCAGTATTAATGGAGATGGATAAAGGGAAGGGGAGTTAAATCAACAACAAAAATGCATTAATCTACCAAAAGTTTTTGTATTCAAGAAGAAAGGAAACGACAATGGAGAGAGAGAGAGGGAAAGACCATCATTATTATTTTTCATTTTCAAGGCACTGGTTTGAATTGCATGGTGTAAGAAGCATTGATGACAAGCCCTTGAATTGAATCAGTAATTAGTTACTAATGCCCAAAATTAATAACCGATGCCCAATTTTTGTATGGTGAGGCCTAGATTTGGGTGAGCAATGCCCAAAATTTTCGGTGATGCCCAAAATTTTCAACGATGCCCAAATTTGGGCAGTGGCTTTGTCCGCGCATCTTTCCTTGATTAAGGGTATTTTCTTCATTTTTCCCCCCAAAAGTGTATTGTAGTAGTTAAAAAAAATTATCGTGGACCTTTACGGTTATATTTTCTCCACATAGGACCGGCCCGAATTTTCCTATATTTTAATATTAAGTATAATAATTTTAAAAAATTACAAGCCGGTACATCTTTTAAAACATGTTTTCAAATGAATCCAGCTATTTTTTGGACATATCTTTTAGGTACAATTTTGAGGCGAAATTATGTCACGACCATTTATGTCTTTAAAGATCGACTTACAGTTTTTGCTTGTGCCAACCTTTTTTGGCAGCAGCACCTGAGCTTTCAGTTTCTACGTCTATATCTTCCTCCTCGTTTACCCCGTCATCATGATCTGCTTCTTCCTCAGATTCTTCATCCTCCTCCTCATCTTCACCTTCCTCATATTCTTCATCATTCCCATCCTCATCGTAAGCTTCATCTTCTTCATCCTCATATGGTTCATCTTCCTGACGGTCATCATAAGCATCATTTTCTTCCTCCTCTTTATCACAATCTCTGTCTTTCTCACCAATCCAAGCCTTCCTAACTATCTTCATAAACATCATTTGCTTCCTCATCTTCATCATAATCTCCCTCTTTCTCACCAATCCAAGCATCACTTCTACCTACTTCTTCTTCTCCATTGTCTTCTCCCTCTTCTTCTAATTCTTCCAGTTTTACTGTGAAATTGAAAGATCCAGTAGTTTGCTTCTTGCAACCACTTGGGCAAAAATATTTAAAATAAAAAATGTTTAAAATTCAAAGTATAATTTGTTAGATGGTCAATGGCGTACACCGGGCAAACTAAGAAATTTTTCTGCCCCGCCCATTAAGCAGCGACCCACAAAACTTGTTTCATATCCCTTTCTTGCGATCTAGTGGCGTGTGGGTACGTTGATCGATTCGACGGATGAAAGGGGAGAGAGACAGAGAGCGTACCATGTGAACTGTTAACGAGTTCAGGTGAGCGGGCGTGAACGGGCTCCAGTAAGGCGGGCGTGAGTGGCAGTTGGCTGCGCCATTTGTTTGGAAAGAGTAGGTGCAGCACAAACTAACTTCATCTTCATGTGCCTTTGGAAGCCTGAGCTAAAACCAATGAGCCAAATCAGACGAACAAGAAATCATTCTGCTAATTTTTGATTTTTTTTGCCAAAAAAGTTATTTTGAATGGAAAATGGTGACGGTGACGGTGGTGGTCGGAGGCGATAGAATGGAGGAACGATCCTGATGCCGTGAAAATTTACGTTGCACAACCTGATGCCTGGGTTTGGCATCAGCAACTTGGTGTCTGGATTTGTCAACCTGATGTATGAATTTGGCAGCAACCTGGTGCTTGGGTTTGGCATTAGCAACATGATGCCGGAATTTGGCAGCAACCTGATGCTTGAGTTTGGCATCAGCAACCTGATGTCTGACCTTGGCATCAGCATTATTTGATTTTTTTTGTCTTGAAAAAAATGTGTTAACTGATGCCTAGCATTGGCATCAGCATTATCTGATTTTTTTTATCTTCATTAATGACATTTTTGTCATTTGACAACCAATTTGTAGTTATATGAAACCAAAAAAATGATGGACCTAGATGAAAACATGTTTCTAAAATATTACCCACTTGAAATTTGCCCATAATTTTTAGCGGTGATTTATGTTGGGCCTATTTGGTTTATAGTGTAAGACTTATTTTGATGGGAAAAATTCGGCCTGGTCCACTTTGATGAGTTTTCAACTGCTACATTACCCTATGTTTTTTAGGGGTAAATTATGGCTGGTCTCTTTTTTAAAGTTTCTAACTCCTTCAGTACCCTCGTTTTTTATTTTAACCGCAAAAGACCATTTTTTGAAATATTTTCCAAAAATGTCATCGTCTCCTTCAACAACTCCGACAAACACATTGGATTCAAAAATCACCATTATTGGGCAACGAAACGGGGATCGACATGCCCGGTCAAGTCGAGGGGGAAACGCCTCCAAAAGGTAAACTGTTTTTTTGATTCATGAAATACGAAACTGTAATGGATCTGTGATGTGTTTAAGGATTTTTGCGAGAGGCGAAGGCTGCAGATGAGATGGAAAAAGAAGGTGGAAGACATGATATGGTTTATTATGATTTTGTATCGCGGTGCAAAAATGCATTAGATAATATTTTATGTATCACTGTTCAACAATTAATTCATCGCGGTGCAAATTTGGATTAGGTAATCAAGACTTATGTATCACAGTTCAAAAATAGTTTCATCGTGGTTCAAAATAGTGTCATGTCTTTATGGCGGTGCAAAAATAATGACCTCCGTAGCGCGATTCAAAAATAGTTTCATGACTTCATCGTGGTGCAAAAATAATGACCTTTGTATCGCTGGTTCAAAAATACATCGCTACAGCAAAAATAATGATAGTCAACATATATATTATTCAAATTTATATGCATCTTTTCATGTATCTCAAA
>JABEVN020003379.1:0-18483 GCA_013146195.2 Codonopsis lanceolata | reverse complement strand
TATATACTTCATAAAATCTCATTTGAAAGGTGCGCTATTCATTATCACAGAAACCCTTTTTATTTTGCTTTCAACTAAGCTCAATGCTTACTCTCACACTGAGGGAGTTTCGAGAGCCTCCCCTTGCATTCCAAAGAATTATCCACAATCAATATTATTAGCAAAGCTACAAGAGTAGTGTACGACCGAAAGTTACGACCCGAAAGTTGAATGGTCGTACGCCTCGGAGCACCAAAATGCGAGTGTGAATCAAAACATTCTTAGTCGGGATAGACATTTACGCATTGTCAAAAGCCCTATACATAGACCCACATAATCTATGTCACTTACAAGAAAATTATAGCAAAAGCGCGAGGGAGCGAAACAATAACAAATAATAAAAATAAAAATGAAATGCCACAACGTAAAAATGGGTATTATTGAGAAAAATAGTTCTCCCTCCGTCCCAAAAAAAAAGTAGTTCAATTTATACTTTCTCTGATCAACTTCATTAAATTTTGACCTACGATCAATAAAAAATTTGTTGTCCCCGCAAATATCTGATGATACCATCCATGATTGAGCCTAACATAATTTTCATCCTATGTTGTTTCTTTATTCATATGCGTTTTGGGTTGAGTTGTCATTACTGTAATGATAATTTTATGCAGTTTGAGTCTTTTGCAACCTCTGATAAATTAATATATTGACACTATTGTTGGTTATATGGAACTGGATTGTTGATGGTTTAAGTGGAATCATTGGTCATTTGGTGTAATCGGGGTTTTTATTTAAAAGATGGGTGAGTTCGGGAATACTATATTGTGGATCTGGGGGGATGCAGAGTGCATATTCACATATGTATCTACATGCTTGCGGATGTAAATAATCAAGTATTTTGTTTCCTTTAGAATTCGGTTGTGACAGTTTTTTACAAACAGTTATTTTGGTGACTGCTCAAATTCTAAATGACACAACAATTGAAATGAATAAATAGAGAAACTTGGACGAAAATATACTCCATTATAGTTCCATCATCTTTGATTTTTCACATATAATAATACTCCATAAGTAATCTCCTACTTGAGTGCCATAAGAGGAGGCGATTGTAGTCTTATATCCCACAAGAATATACGTGCAACCCTGGGCATGAAATAAGGGTCGAATAATTCTTGCATGAAAGTGTGTTCGTGCATGATTCTACATCATATCCAAGTTCTGTAATCTTCATTTTGTATTTCTATTGTTTTTCGACATTGTTGTAAATCCCAGATTCTAACTGTTTCATTCTTTTCCAACTTCCTATAAGCATAAACATATTTTATGGCTTAATGATGAAATTGTGAGCCCTAAATCATCTGCTATCTTGTAAGGAAGCAATATGATCAATTGCATTGACAGAAAAGAAAGAACAGAGACGAAGATGTGGGATTGATTGAGATTTCCTTATTTCTGTGTATGTATTAACTGGAGAACATAATAGGTATAAATACCTAACAATAACCGTTATAACAGAAAGCTTAAAAGAATAAATGACACTCGCTCCCCTCCAACTATCAAACATTTACACACGCTACCCCTGAATAGTTTAGAGCTATAGAACAAGATTAGACGTATTGCACTTGAGTCCCTTTTCCTTTCTTCTGATTTGTTGATGATGCTGCTTACTTATTATGTTAACATTAACATCCCCCTCAAGTTGAAAAGAGTAAAAATGTTTTGAACTTGCAACTTGGCCAATAGATGATAGAACTGAAGAGATGACACGGCCTTAGTGAAGAGATCCTACGGAGTTGATCTGTAACGCTATGTATTTGGTGGAGACCAATCCCCTTTGAACCATTTCTCGACAAGGTGACAATCAATGTCAATATGTTTTGTTCTCTCATGGAAGACAAGATTGCGGATGGCGGGCTGGTTGTGCAATATGGATGGCGGTTGGTTAAAGAAACAGGTCACGATGTAAAGAAGCAGAGTGATAGAGATAAGGAAATTAAAGTCTTTTAGAAGTGAGATAAGCCATTTAATTTCACAAAGACGGCATGTGTTAGCCATACTCATATTTCGACCTCTCTGAGATGACACATTAATTGTGGACTGCTTCTTACACTTCCAGGAGATAAGGGAGTTACCCAGATAGATACAAAAACCTGAAAGGGATCTTCTTGTGATTGGACAGACAGCCCAATCAGAATCACAATAAGCTCTTAATTGGATTTTGGCTGAGCTGGAAAAGAAAATACCTTGGCCAGGACAGCCTTTAATGTATTTGACCAGTCTGAGGGTAGCATGCCAGTGATGATCAAGTGGAGAAGCCATAAATTGGCTTAGAACTTGCACACTGTAGGCTATGTATGGTCTAGTAATGGATAGATATATAAGTACGCCAATGAGTCTTACGTAGGATAGGATGCGAGGTCGGCCAAAGAAAGGAAGAGGAGATTGTAACTTGACTTGATCCTTTTCAATAGGAATTAGAGCAGGTTTGGCATTGACAAGCCCAGTGTCTTTGATGATTTCCAAGGCATATTTTCTTTGGTGAAGGCAGATCCCTGTCTTGTTTCTTACAACTTCAAGACCAAGGAAGTACTTTAGATAACTAAGGTCTTTGATAGGAAAGACAGATTTTAGATAGTCTTTAATTTGAGTAATTAGTCTGTCCCTAGTTCCTGTGATAAGCAAGTCATCAACATAGACAAGGATAGCCATAAATTCAGAATCAACATTAAGATAAAAAAGAGTATAGGCATTTAAGGACTATTTAAATCCAAATTGAATAAGTGTAGTAGACAATTTTTCAAACCATTGCCTTGGGGCTTATTTTAGACCATAAAGAGATTTGGATAGTTTACATACCAGAGAGGAAGATGTATGAGATAGAGTAGGAGAATATCCTTGAGGCAAATCCATGTACACTTCTTCATGTAAGTCACCATGCAGAAAGGCATTGGATACATCAAGTTGGAACACAGGCCATTGTTTTGATGCAGCTATGGCAAGTAATTCTTTTATAGAAGACATTTTGGCCACAGGAGAGAATGTTTCAAAGTAGTCATTGCCTTCAACCTGTGTAAATCCCTTTGCAACAAGTCTTGCCTTATATCTGTTTATACTTCCATCTGAGTTGTATTTTATTCTGAAAATCCACTTGCATCCTACAGTTTTCTTATTTTCTGGAAGATGTTGCAGAGTCCATGTATTATTGCTTTCCAAAGCTTGCAGTTCCTCAGACATAGCTTGACACCATATACAAAGGGTTTTGAATAGCTTGTTGGTAAGTTTTAGGTTCATGAATTGTGGAAATGTTGCAAGAGAAGTTTCTGTAAGGTGTTGATATATTAGCATAAGAATAGTAATTGGCAATGGGATAAGGAGTGGTGTGATTGTTAGAAGGTTGGACAAGAGTAGAGGGAAGATCAGTATAATCCTTGAACTTGGCAGGAATTGGCTTCTTGTGTAGGCCATTAATCATACCAAGTTTGTTCTTGGCAGATAAGGCCGTAGTGACAGCTATTTTCCATTGATTGAAGTTGGTGTTTGAGAGAGTTTCGCATACATAAGAATCATTCCCCTGAAATTAGATGGTAGGTAAAGCGTGGGATTTAATTTCGGGAGGTTAATGAGATTATTAGTGGTAGTACTGTCATCCTTAATATCTCCAGATGTGATTTCAGACGTCATGGAGAAACAAAAAACAACCAAAGGAAAAGAAGAAGAAAAGCCAGAATCAAGAATAAAGAGAAGCAAGATTGCTGGGTATACGAATTTTTACCATTTTAGTGTTCATCCACAGATTTCCTTTGAGAATCGATTTTGTCATAGCTCTGATACCATGATGAAATTGTGAGCCCTAAATCACCTGCAATCTTGTAAGGAAGCAATATGATCAATTGCATTGACAGAAAAGAAAGAACAGAGACGAAGGTGTGGGATTGATTGAGATTTCCTTATTTCTGTGTATGTATTAACTGGAGAACATAATAGGTATAAATACCTAACAAAAACCGTTATAACAGAAAGCTTAAAAGAATAAATGACACTTGCTCCCCTCCAACTATCAAACATTTACACATGCTACCCCTGAACAGTTTAGAGCTATAGAACAGGATTAGACGTATTGCACTTGAGTCCCTTAAGTCCCTTATCCTTTCTTCTGATTTGTTGATGATGCTGCTTACTGATTATGTTAACATTAACACTTAAATAGGTATGCTCCAGAAACAGTTGGATGTCATCATCAGCCTTTATACAAACGAACATTCAGATTGTTACAGAGAAATATATTTGAGCCACCAACGATCAGGTTCATATGTAGCCATCAGACTGTTTTATTGCTTAAGAATATGAAATTAGATGATTTATGTTGCTTATCGAAATTTAAAAAAAAAAGTGGAGAGAAAATATATGACTACAAAAGAGAACTTTTAAAACGCAACAATATGAAAACAAGGATGATTTAAACTAGATAATAAAAACTACCCAAGACTAATTAGCTGCTCTCGTATTGCAGGTAGAGGTGGCAAATGGGCGGCGGGCTCAAATGGGCGGGCAAGTAAGTGCCCATTTAATAATATGGGCATATATGGGCGGGCACTAAATGGGCATGGGCGCCCATGGGCGCCCATTTACTAATTAACATGCACTTATCAAATAAATACAAAAATTACAAAAAAATAATTTTCTTTTACAAAAAATTATCAAAAGTTACAACACACACACACACACAGATATATATATATATATATATATATATATATATATATATATATATATATATATATATAATTATAACCACAATAATTGGAAAATATCAACATTTTAACCTTTGTCACCATTTACAATGTAGCCAAATTTCTAAAAAGAACTCAAAAATTTTACATGATGTGTTAGTATTGGCAGAACTACTAATAAATAATATCAAAACAAGAACATATTTTCACTTTTCTCGTATGTTAATTGAAATAAAATACTCACTTAGTTCCTTAATTTTTACATCAAATCGATTGTTTTTAAATGGAAATCTGATATATATATTTTTTTTCATAACCAAAAAATACATAATTGACCGCATATAAAAAGTAATATGATATCGAAAAAAATAAAAAAAAATAGGTCAATTTTTTATTCTTAAAAAATAACGGTTACTCCCACCATTGCTGACTATTTATTTGGTTCTAAAAACCAAACCCGAAGAACAAGTAGCAACCATGCATCTCTCTCTATCTCCATACTCTCTTTGTCTTAATGAATGGTTATTGATAGAAATGCAAATATATAGAGAGAAACAACTTTGGATTATCAGATATACAGAAGAAAAAAAATTAATCGTGAGAGTGAGGTGAAAATGTGGGCGCCCATTTGTACCGATAAAACTTAATGGTCTAAGTGAGCATGCCCATTTGTGCCCAGATTAAAATTTAACTTTGTCCATGCCCATATTTTAGTGGGCGGTCTGGGCGGACATATGGGTGTGGGCAGAATTTGTCACCACTACTCATCAGTCACCGCAAGAGGTGGCAAATAGACGAGTATGGGCGGGCATGGGCGGCGCCCATATGGGCAATGGGCGGGCAAGTAAGTGTCCATTTAATATCATGGACATATAGGGGCGGGAAATAAATGGACATGGGCTCCCATGAGCGCTCATCTACTCATTAACACAAAATTCAAAAATAAATACAATAATTAAAAAACTTCATTCTTTAACAAAAAAAACGTAAAAAGGAAAAAAACATTAATTTCACCAAAAAAAAACATAAATATGTATGTTTGCTCATCTCGTGTGTCAATTATGTATTTTTGTTGTTGTAACCCTCAATTTAATCTTCTATTTTATGGTTCGATTTTTTATTTCGCTGAACCTCAATAGACAAACACACAAGTCATAGAATGTCGTATATTGCACTGCTCACAAAACCACTATGAATCCATTTATAGTATAACAGAGACGGATATTTACAGAGTCATAGAAATGGAGCAATCTAGGAGTGATGTTGGGTTTCATTTAACGGTATAGAGTCATAGAATGACATTCCATACTTTGCTTTGCAATTTGGGGGTGGGGGTGGCGGCTGGAAGGGCGGGTATACTATATATATATATATTTATATATGTCACATGCTTTGCTTTGCTTTGCAATTGGGGCGCTTGGAGGATGGAGGTTGGAAGGGTGGGTATACAGTATAAATATATTAATTATGTTAAACGTCATTATTAATTTTAAGTATTTTATAATTATGTATGTAATTGATAAAATAAAATTAGAAGAGCAAGAAAATGAGTTTTATGGGGAGCGCTTGGAGGGGGGTGGGGGTTGTAAGGATAGGTGTACAGTATAGATATATTAATTATGTTAAACGTCATTATTAATCTTAAGTATTTTATAATTATGTATGTAATTGATAAAACAAAATTAGAAGAGCAATAGAATTAATTTTAGGGGGGGCACTTGGAGGGGGGTGAGGGTTGGAAGGGTGGGTGCACAATATAGATATATTAATTATGTTAAACGCCATTATTAATCATAAGTATTTTATAATTATGTATGTAATTGATAAAGCAAAATTAGAAGAGCAAGAGAATGAGTTTTAGTATGGGTGCCCAAGTGGGCGCCCATTTAGTCCATCATAATTAATGTGCCCAAGTGGGCATGCCCATTTGTGCCCACTTAAAATTTTGGGTGTACCCATACCCAATATTTACTGGGCGGTCTGGACGAGCAAATGGGTGCGGGCAAAAATTGTCACCTCTAGCTCTTATACAACTTGTTTACTCTGATGTCTTTTACTTCATTAACAGGGCAGGTTGGGCATCAGTCCAGGGCCCAAGCTAATTAGGCGTCTAAAATTTTGTGGATATTAGTAATAGTATTATATTGAGTTAGTGTTTTTTTTTATGCAACTAGCTGAAGAGGCCCAAAATCCAAAGAAAACAGCCCAATTCGGTAATTATCAAACTTAAGACACGGCTCTAACTCACTTCATACATTATAATTCGGCAATTCTCAAACAGTCCAATTAGTAATAGCTAGAGCCTTAATGTTTCTTGAGTATGTTATGACTTGGGCCACTTATGTATAGATATTAGGGAAAATGAAGAATTTCAAGTGGGTACAATTTTGAAAACATGTTTTCATCTAGGACCATTAATTTTTTGCACATTTCGTTTAACTACAAATTGCTTGCCAAATGACAAAAATGTCATTAATGAAAACTCTGATGCCAAGCCTTGGCATCAGGATGATTAATTCCAGGCATCAAAATAATTAATTCCAGGAATCAGGACTCTGATGCCAAAACTCTGATGTCAAAAATATTGTTGATGCCAAAAATGCTGATGCCTACAATTGTTGCTGATGCCAATTCTTGGCATCAGGTGAAATGCTGATGCCTATTGCTGATGCCTGTCAAGCATAATCTTGGCATCAGGTGAAATGCTGATGCCTACAATTGTTGCTGATGCCAAATCTTGGCATCAGGTGATGGACCAGTTACTCTGCCCACTCTCTGTATCTCTCATCCTTCTGCAACTCAAAATGACCTTGGATTTTCTCACAGTACAAAGATGCACCTCAAAATGACGATAAATTATCAGAAACAAGAATTTTACTAGACTAATACACATGTACTCCTCTACAATACGAGCTTGACATACAAAATAAGTAAGTAATCAAACAAAAAGGTGGATGCCATTGCATTGCGTTAAAAAGCAACGCCATACATTGCGACTTACGAACTAGTTCATTCGTCAACGGCCGGACGATGGCGTCCTTAAGGGCAACTCTACTATCACATTTATCTTTTTCAAGATCCCCAATCAACATAACCCTTACCTCTCCGTTATTTTTATCCATCGGATTACAAACTAAAAGATCGGACCGCCAAGAGATGCGCGAGAAGATGAAGGTATCAATTGCTCGGAAAGGGTTTGTTGAGAGTTTGACCTCTCATTCTTCGGCGAGTTCATTTTCTTCTCTGGCAGATCTAACCGTTGATGGCATCCCGTTCCATAAATTTCCATGTCTTCTCGACGGTGAGACCGGATCCAAACCGAAGTGGACAACCCAATCAAGGCCCCACGAATTTAAATACATGGATCACACGAGCCGAGGAGGCCGCGAGACATGATTGTTCTCGGCAAGGCGGAGGCAGTGGCACCCGTGCTTCGTCGACGGATGGGGAGAGACCGATAAAATCTCTTTGACGCCAAGCTACGCAGACAATACAGCGTAGGAGAATTAGTAGGAGGAGCAGCAGCACCACCGGCAGACATGGAGGAGGCGAGAACGGTGAAAGATGTTTCCCCTCATGATGGGAGGCTTTTCGCTTGTGTATAGTGGTGCAGAAAACGAGGTGGGTGATTTTGGATTTAGGGAGGTCCCTTCCACTTTCTCTCTCTAGATAATTAAATGAGATTTTCCTGGTAACAAACAAGATATGAAAGAAGACGAGGACAAACGTACACAAAGGGGTAGACAAGTATTTTTGCCCAAAAATTGTACCTAAAAGAAATGTGCAAAAAATAGGTGGATTCATTTGAAAACATGTTTTCAAAAATGTACCGGCTTGTAATTTTTTCAAAAATAATTAATGGACTAAAATTGATGCACTAAAATTGATGAATCGCGGTACAAAAATAGACTAGTAGTTATACTATTAAACCACAGTGCAAAATTAATTCAATAAAAATTGATGAATTGCGGTTTAAAAATAGACTAGCAG
The DNA here is from genome assembly GCA_013146195.2 of Codonopsis lanceolata. NCBI lineage: Eukaryota > Viridiplantae > Streptophyta > Magnoliopsida > Asterales > Campanulaceae > Codonopsis > Codonopsis lanceolata. The sequence goes on along the minus strand of JABEVN020003379.1, from coordinate 9,784 downwards.
TTATACTATTGAACCGCGGTACAAAAAATAATGCGATAAAATTGATGAATCACGGTGCAAAAATAATGACATCCATAGCGCGCCTATGGTTCATTAAAGGTATCGTAGACTTTTTCCGGTTGAAAATAAAAAAAATGTGTACTTTAACGATTAAAAGTTTCAAAAAGTGGAGCAGCCCACAATTTTTTCTAATTATTAGTTTTGGTTATTAAATAAGGACCGTTTCTTGAGCTTCGCCTTGAGCCAATTAAATGCTAGGAACGACCCTGTTCCTTGTTCAGTATAATGTTCCTAGGTTCCTCCTCTATTTTTGCAACCAAAGAAAAGAATGTGATTCAAATATTATTCGTAAATTTCTTGTATTGCTTCTGCTTCAAAAATACATGTCTAACGTTTTCTGTTTGGTTTTATCAGTCAATCATGTTCATGTGTGATTACCAATAAAAGGCACGTGCGTTGTGCGTGTTGCCTTGATTAAAACACAAATCTATTTGTTGTCAAATGATTTTTTCATTAAGGTAAGGGTAAGAGAACTAACTTACAGTTATTCAAATCCACATAAAGTAAACATATTAAATAAATCAAAAATTGTCCAATGATTAAATGCATACGAATCGATCTAAGCTACGAATAGTTATTCAAATCCAGTGAAAGTAAACATATGAAATAAAAAAAAAGATTGTCTAATGATCAAATGTATATGAATCTAAGCTACGAATATAATTCCCTGTTCATATTAGTTTTTTTCTTTTTTGATTTTGATGCCTACCGAAACGTTTGTTTTTTTGTTGTTTCTTGGTTTTTTTATTGCTTTTTCTTCTATATTGTGAGCGTGTCTTCATCATTGTTTGAAATCTCGACCTTGCAAACTTCTTTGATGTACTCCTTCTTTGTTATATTTTTTCTCTTTTCCTTTCCTTTTGAGTTAATTTTTGTCTTCTTTCTATTCCTTTCATTAGGTGTCCTTGCTTTTCCGCCTTGTGTTAAATTCTTTGGTAATCCGCCCTTGCTTGATTTTGTTTTTGCATTGTTGGTGCTCCTCTCTTCTATAGGGTTGATCTTTTCAATTGCTTCCGCTACAGCTATGAGTTTTCCATCGTCAACTCTTACCTTATGGTTTAGAGTAATAAGGAATCGGACTTCCGTTGAAACCTGTATACTCAATCCTTGGTAATACTTTGATGCATGTTATCCATATATTAGTCGTAGATAATTTAGTCTATAAATAAAATTTAAATTATCTATTAAATTATACATTTTTACCTCCTGTATTGATGATAAATATTCTTGTATTGAGTATCTCACAAATACAGCTGCAACCTCTTCAAATAGTGTAATCATTGCACTTTGCTCAACTTGCACCACATTTAATGTGACTCTATATCTGCCAATAATGAAACATTGTTCATTTATAACATTCTATAAATTATCATTAAAATGTTTGGAGGAATAATTTGGGAGTCCGGATCCTCTATTCCAAAATTGTATTTCATCCCCTATTCCACCGCCGGATTCTTGCCACGTGTCAATCAGAATTCTTCACAAAAGGAAATATTGAGCTAAATTTCACGGATTTTTATTGTTATGGAAACACAATCAACTTAGTAATTGATTTTGTTTATTTACAATTGACACGTGGCAAGAATCTGACGGTGGAATATGAGATGAAATACAATTTTGGAATAGAGGATCAGGATTCATAATTTGGCTGCTACCTTTGCACAATTTCGACGTCTTCTTCATCACCCTTACTACACTTTGGGGTTCCTCCATTATTCATAATGGAAGTTGCATATTTCTTGCATACGTTGTATCAAATAGTTGGCTTATTCTCTACTATATCAATCACATCCACTATATCATTAGTTACTACATTAAATAATTACACTTTTGGACATATTTACCCTTCACATATTTGTTATTTGAAGTGGAGTACATGTTTTACTTCCAAATTACTTTTTGCTTCTCAACAAACAAGATAGTTATTTTTTTCTATTTTAATGTTTTCCAAAATACTTTTTAATTTTGAAGAAACTAGGTGATTTTTTTTTTTGTAAAAAATATGTATACTCAATTTTATTTATGACTTATGTCTCATATTAACATAAAAAATAATATAATTAAGGCATTTTTTTACATACCAAAATTTTAGAAAATTTGGATATCTTAAAATCACAATAAAATACTTTAATTTAAGTAAAATAGTATTATTTTTACAATTCAATTCAATAGTAGCAATATGGTAGGTGTTTTTTTTTAATATTGGTTTCAATCAACTCAATAATTAAAATGATAAGGTAAAAAAAAAAGGTTTTAAAATTATGCGATAGTATTTCACACTGATTTACTATTGGATAGATTTGTTTACAAATATATCCAGTATATCTCATTTTTAATTATTTATTCAATAACAAATGATCACATTTTCTCAAAGTTTGGTAAACAAAAATGTCCTTATGATATTAATTTTTTTAAGTATGCAATATAACTTAAGTCATTAACCTAATTGATTAAGCATTTACATAAAATGAAAACAAAAATAGAATAATTATGGTGTTCATCGATATTTTGAACTAAAAAATAATGTTAGAAGGTAATTGGAAAAATAGATTTATTAGTTAACTTAATATGAAAATGTAATTAAGGGGAAGATTTGTCAAAATATGTAACTATTTAATGTAATAACTTATACTGTAGTGGATAATTAAAATAAATAGTGGAAATAACATCTCTCTTCAATAGACACTCACATTCTATACAATTTAAATATCGTGAAATTTGCTTACAAATTCATAACTCTTTCATTGTTTGGCAATACTTGGAATTCAATTGTAATTTTACTTTTTACTTAAAATTAAATTTTAGCAAGTGTTTAAATAACTAGTCTAGCCTAGTGGTGGCCAATGTTAGTCAATTAATAACAGTTAAAAAGGTTCAAACATTTCTAACATTAACGTTATAAAATTATTTATATTTAAAAAATAAATAACATATAACGCTGGTGGTCAATGGCGGCAATGCATGGTGGGTGGTGGCGTTGTTGTGGCGTGGTGGTCGAAGTTGTATAGCATTGAATTCACTAATCAAATCAAGGCCTCAACAATAGAAATTATGAATAAATGAGGCAAAAACTTAGCAATTATCCATCTTATGAGTATTTTTTAAGGTAAAATTCTAGTCGGTCCATTTTTCAAAGATTGTAACAGTTCCAATCCTCCGTTCTTTTTTTCAACCTCAAAAGTCTATTTTCCGAAATATTGTTTCGAAAATGTCATCGTCTCCTTTAACAGCTCTGGCAAACACATTGGATTCGAAAATCACTATTGTTGTGCAATTAAACGGGGATGAATAAGAAGGATTATGACGGAGGAGAAGGAAGAAGAAGGTGGAGGACATGGTATGGTTCATTACAATTTTGCATTGCGGTGCAAAAATACTCGCGTGATTAAATGAATGCATCGCGGTGCAAACATTGATGTATCACGATGCAAAATTAGGCTAGACAATTAAACGAATGCATCGCGGTGCAAAAATTAATGCAATAAAATTGATGCATCGCGGTTCAATAGTCAATGCATCATGATGTATTTCCGTATCGCGTCACATGCTCTTTAAGGGTTTTGGTTTTTTTCCCCCAAAAGTGTCTTTTACCGATTTGAAAAAAAAAATAGGACTAGAGCGATTAAAAACTTTGGAAAGTGGACATGCCCGCAATTTCTCCTATTTTTTGTAAGACGGATCTCGTTGACCTGAATTACCGTGTATTGATGGACTGAGCTATGAGAGAGTGATGCTCTGTCTTATGAGGTAAGAGGCGACCTACTGATAAAATAACAGGGGTACTAAATACAACACATTCAATATGCCAAAATACACGATAAAAAACAACACTTTTACCTTGAACATTCTAAAGGATTTTATTTTGAATTGTTAGAAAACCTTAAAAACAAAAACAAAGCCAGCCCAAAAACCCACTTATCCCATGATGGCCGCCTGCCCGACCCACCCTAACTCCACCCCCATGATGAGCAGCCCACCTACCCAGTCCGACAAAAAAACCAAAAAAAGAATAATTACTGACATGTTCCTTTTCCTAAAATTATAACCGCTCCACTACCAATTTTTTTTCCAACCGCATAAGTCCACTTTTTTTTTCCCAATATTGCCTTGTCTTTTTTTTTTTCTTTAGATACAACTTCGACTTCTCTCTCTTTTTCTCATCTTCTTCATCGCATGCGACGGTGTACGATTTCAAATTCAAGGCCACCGACTTCATCAAAGTTAAGAAAGTTTGCTGCTTCCTTGTTGTCATTATTGTACAATCAAAATATGTAGTTTAAAGTGCGAAATGAGCAAAGACACCAATTTCCTTATGATTCTACTGAAAATGATAACATAAGATTTGGGATGTCGCGAAAGCACAAGTTGTACTGTTTTACTCCATGATTTATCAAAATCTCTCCAAACATATAAAAAACACTTTGACTGTACAATATCGAAACCAACGATGCCTGCATAGAAACCAACGATGCTCGAATCGAAACCAATTATACTCGAATCGAAACCAACGATGCCGCATTGAAACCAACGATGCCCAAATCGAAACCTACGATACCCATTAACAGTTGGAATTTTAGTGACTTCCTCACACACAACAACAACAATTGGAATTTTAGTAATTGGAATTTTAGTAATAGAGAAATGAGAGAATGGATGAGGAGTTAAGGCCAGCAGAGATAGAGTGAAGAAATGGAAAACCCTTCCCGAATTGGACTTGCTTGAGCTTAATCGACATCTTCTTTCAGTTGGAAATGTTGATAGAAAAAGAGAGAGAGAGAGATGCGAAATGAAAGCGTTTGGTAGTAGACCAGTTGGAAATGTTGATAGAAAGAGAGAGAGAGAGATCACCGGTAATATTTCTAAGTGAGAGAGAGACAACATTTTTTGGGGATTGAAAGGTGGGGAGTGACGGAGGGGAGTGGAAGGGTGGAGTATTAATGGAGAGAGAGAACATTTAAAGAAAGAGAAAATAAAAAATCCTCCGCTTTTGCATTGTGTTGCCCAAAATTTTGAGATTAGGCAATGACTTTTGGATTGCGATGCCTAAAATTTTGAACGATGCCCAATGTTTCCCTTGCGATGCCCAAATTTGGGCAGTGGCTTTGTTTGCACGTCTTTCCTTCATTAAGAGTATCTTCGTCTTTTTCCCTCCAAAAGTGTACTTTAGCGATTTAAAATAAATATAAATGATTTTTCCGTTTATAATTTCATCATATGAGACCGGCCCGAATTTCTCCCAAACAAAAACAAACACAAATCAAGCACAAGGCTATGGGAATAAATAATAGGGGAAATTCAGGACGGTCTACTTTTCAAAATTTATAATCGCTAAATTACCGTCTCTTTTTGTTTTCAACCGAAAAATGACACTTTTGAATGCGAAAAGATTGCAATACCCTTAATGAGCAATAGCCACGCTACGAATAAAGACGAGATGCACCGCGGTTCATATATTTATATATCACGTTGCAAAACTATCAACAGTCAGAAAATTATGTGAGCCGCGGTATATAAGTATGTGAATTGTGGTGCAACATTATATGAACCGCGATATATAAATGAACAGAATATCAACAGTCATCATTAAAAAAATTGAATCGCGGTGCATAAGTTTGTACATCGCAATGCAAAACATATTCTTCAAATTTTATTTTTGTACTGCGATATATAAATATATGTATTACGATGCAAAATACATGTTTACTTTAATTTCTGTAATTAAAATTATGAATGTTAACACTAAAGAATCGCGATATATAAATATGTGAACCGCGATACAAAATAAAATTTGAAGAATATGTTTTGCACCGCGATTCTAAGTGATACACGCATCTCATGCTCGTTAAGGTTGTTAGTTTGAAGAATATGTTTTACACCGCGATGTACAAACCTATACATTGCAATTCAAAGGAATATATGTGTCTCATGCTCATTAAGGTAGGTTTTGAACCGCAATGTACAAACCTATGCACCGCGATTCAAAGGGATAATTGCGTCTTATGCTCTTTAAAGTTAATGTGGTCTTTTTGCGTCAAAAAGTGACTTTAGGTTAAAAAAACAAAAGACACTTAAACAATTAAATTCTTCAGAAAGTGGACCGCCCGCAAAATTTTCATAATATTAGGGGTGAGCAAATTGTTTTCAAAATCAAACCGAACCAATAGAAATGAATCAGTAAAAATTGGACCGAACTAATTTAATAATGGTTTGGTTCCGGCAAAATGGTCAATTGGTTGGGCCCAGTCTTGAAACTTATAAATTGGTTCTGGGACCGAACTAGTTCAATAGTTATAATCTTACCACTGAATGTTGTATTCTAGAGTAAAAGTGCCTAAATATGCATATTTTATAACTGGAAAATATAATGCAGCTTAGTACTAGCTCACGCACTATCATTCATTACAAGTAGCACCTCTGCACCTCCATTAGCCACACCATCTAAGAACTCCCTAATTTCTTCAGTATCTTTAAAGAGGTAAGGAGCAGCAAAGTCGCTATCCAAATTATACCAAACCCCCTCAATCCTTCTCAAAGTAACCCAGTGTCCACTTCTCCAAAGCCCACCATACTTTCTCACCGGAACATTAAGTACAATACCCATCAATTTACCTTCGGTCCCGTCAAGATTGATTGAAGAAGCTCCATTACGCCGATCATGCCAAACTACTCTCTTCTCCTTTCCTTCTACCGCTGCAATCAAAACATTTATATCATAATTCCCCGTAAATGCATTATGGTGAGGCTTGAAGACAACAGAAAGAGGAGTCCAAGTTGCCTTGGTTGGATCATCAAGAATAAGCTTTTCAGCAATATCATTCAAATCTGCACGTGTGAATGCATCCTTCTCCTGAATAATAATAACAAAATTGCTAACAATCCCAGTGTAAACAAAAATAAAAATTGTAGAGAATATAAAACATCATTTTCCGCTGTTTTAGGATTATTTTGGTTCAAGTAATGCAAGGTAAATGATCAGCCCAACTTTGACTTGCAGTTGTGTGTCATGCTACGATTACTTGTTTAACAGGCCCCAGAAATGGTTTCATTACACTAACACTGGAGGTCAAAGTTCGAATGACAGGTTTTTTATACTTGGCATCATTTTTTGGTTCAATAAACACAAGCCTCTTTTTAACCACGACAATCAAGTAAACTTTAAGATATGTTTGAGAGCATAGAATTCATGCCTGAGAATTAGAGTTCAAACAAAATTAGCTCAAATATTGAACTGTATGAGCTCCAATTCCACGGCTTGAGATTTATGAACCCAAACACCGCCTTAACGTAAATCTTTCCCAAGATTTAAATATAAGTAAACAGTAGGATTAGGGAACAAAAACAAACTAATAATCAATCAGTTACAAAAAAAAAATCTAAAAGATTGAGGGAGGTTGGTGGTACCTGGAAAAGATTGTTGAGGGAATGTAAGAGGCAAAATTGCAATCTTTGCCTCTCGTGATATATCTTCTCCTTTTCATCCCCCATTTCTTTCTTTCTCTTCACCCCAATTCAATTTAGAAATCTGGAGGGAAGGGAAACTTTAGGGTTTCGACAGGATAGGGTAAATACTAAATACTAGGAATGGATTGGAGAAAGACAGATAACTGAACGGAGTAGTTGAGAATTGAAAGCCATGTGAAAAGGTAGTCACACAAATACATAATGAAACTTGAAAACCTAAAATCGCCAATAACTATAAGCTCTTAACTATATCGATTTAGTACCATAGTCTACTTATGCCTTTTCCCGCAGCTACTTAGGAAAACCAATCCCAAATAAACTTTGGAAAAAAATGTTTTATAACTTCATGGAAAAAATATATTCTGATTTAATCCAACTTATTGATATGAACCGTAAGAGAGTTAAATTCATGTCTTACAGTAAACTTACTTAATAAGGAGTATGACATTAACAAATCATTCTTGCTTAAGAAAATGTTAACTTGTACTCTCTTTTTGAGTACAAGTTAAACAAAATGTTTTTCATATAAAATTTGACGTTTATATTTTTATTTTTATCCAAATCATTAAATACACAGAATTTTAAGTGTATGAATTATGTATTTTATTATGTTGAAAGCTAAAAATATATGCATGATTTTTTTCACTTGAAAAATTGTCAATTTGTCTTTAAACATCAAAGCAGGACAATAACTTAGGAACAGAAGGATTATTAAAATAATAAATTAGGAGACACTGCTTAACTAAAAATATATAACAATAAGATTAGTCATTATAGATTTTGAAAATTAATCATTTTCTACAACATAATTTTATATATGATTATTCAATTGAAAAAAAGTAAACACCAAAATGATCATTTAGTCACACTATGATTTCGGCCTCTCAACAGTGCATAATCTTTCTGATATTCCAGTTCCCTCACAAATTGGATTATTCACAAGTCTGCATAAAGAAATAGAATGTCGTTACATTACAATAATATATAGGATTAAATAATTATTTGGTCCTATCCCTTTTTTTTATTAGATGTGATTCTTCCATTCAAGATTCGTTATGACATGGTCCCTCTAGGCGTTACCGTTAATAATACCGTCTAAAAAATGAAATGACAAAACTACCCTTCACTGTACGCACATGCATGGCACATGGTGAAGTTGTCTTTGTTGATATGCTTCACTGTATCTAGCACGCTCAATCTCACAAGCTCAATCTCACAAATCCAATATAGCCTATTAGCCCATGCGCTCCTGCCAAGCCCAGTCGCCATCCTCCAGTCCGGCGTCCATCCAGTCCGGCAACATCAACCCCGATCTCCAAACTCCAGCAAACTCTCCTCCTTCATCCACATCGTCGGGTCTGACAAAGCGCCGACATCTCCCGCCATGACAGGCTGCTGTTCTTGGACCATCGCCGACGCACCAGTTCTGCATGTTCTTCACCGCCCTATTCCCTCCTTCATCTACCTTCAGCTACGTCTCAGGCTACTGGCAGACGCCTTCCAATTCGAGGCCTAGTCCTTGATTCCATCATCAATTAGTGTTCAAATCCACCATTTGTGAAGCCCGATCAGGCTCTCCATCTCTGGTTATTGTTGTGTGCTGCTTTGAAGGAAATTCACTGATGGTTTGTTCAATCCCACCCTTTCATCAGCCGCCACAGTTCTTTATTTGCTTCCATCGCCTCACTTACTATCGGCACCGCCAAAGAGATCGCTGACGAGTTCGGATTCTTCAGAACCGCCGCCGGTGCATCTATCAAAAACATCTTTGCTCTATAACTCTTCAACATTCTTATCATCGTCTTCGCTCTGTATCTCTTCAATACAATAAATTGAGGTTGAAAAAAAAAATTTGATAGGAAAGAGAGAATCAGTCCACAACTTGCCTTTGAATTTCAAAGGCGAATGGACTAATTTGTCCAAGCCCTAATTTCAGAAATTATGTATTATTATTTTCTGTATCCGATTATGGGGTTTGGATTGAGTGGCACTGGGTTCACCGACCGTTTCAGGGCGCCAGAGCTGGGGAATCTGGGGTCACTGGGTTTCCTTTTCCTGGCTTGGAGCACCACAGTGGCTATTGACTCCGGTGGGTTCAGGTTTGCTGAACAGAGTCATAGAGATATCACTGTATCACTGTGAATAATTTGAAAATATATGAGGCTTGCATTGTTATTATTTTTTTTTTTTGTTGTTTTAAATTTTTTGTTTTCTGATTAATTTCATCAATTTTCTGTATCACTGAGTTTCTGTTTTCTGTTTT
>JABEVN020003378.1:0-18486 GCA_013146195.2 Codonopsis lanceolata | reverse complement strand
TTTCTGAATGGCCCGATTTGGATGGGGGGAGCATCATCGGCTTCCCACTTTCAATCGCTTGAGCCGCCTCGAAGATACTTCTGCTTTCGACCTCCGGGGCGGAGACTTGGGGTTTCTTTTTTGCACTCAGTGGTCGCGTTCAGACCACTTTTTCGTTGCTCTATCTCAAATTGTTGAGGGTGAGTACAATGCTCGCCGCGTTCTCTTTCATTGCCTCCGTTCTCGGTTGAGATTCTCCTTCTTCGCTCCTCTCCCTTGTTCGGGAAGGTGGGCATCTTGACTCATCGGGGAATGTAGCTTATGAATGCTCTGGCTTCCCGGGCGTTGCTCGACTATCCTTCCTCCCAACCTCGACTTCACGCCGGGCGGGTGGCCTTTCTTTTCTTTGCCCTCTGATGGGGCTTCCTCTCGCCCGGATTGGTTCCCGTGTGATCATCATATTAGGTGTGGCCCCACCCTTTTGCTCACAGCTCGTACACTTTTTGCTCTGCCTCTGACTTCTTTGGAGGTAAAGTTTTCGGCGTTCCCAATACTTCAGTTCCTCCAAGTGTTTCTCATGTTCATTTGTTGGTGCCTGCATGTGAGCCTTAGAGCCTACGAGGTGTACCTCATCTTCCTCCTCCTCCCTCGGCGAAGGAGGAATCCTTCTGCTGAGATCAGCCCCTGAAGTTACGAGCCACATCAGCGACTCCCTTTTCCTCAAGGTTTTTGAGCTGGGGTGGTCGTCTATTTCTGCGGGCCTATTGGTTGTTTGGGGAGGTTGCATGGTCGGCTGGACGGGCTCATTCACCTCTGGTTGGTTTTGTTTTGTGGGGTTTATTTTTTCCATGGTTTATGGTCGTGGCTAAGAAATGGAAGACGTGAAAAGAAGAAAAAATTCTCGTTTCCTAAGAACGGAACCACTTGATCACGCCAAGTTATGGTGACTACACGTGAGTATACGTGGAGCTGGTCCAAGTAAAGGATGTCGGTGTGGGAGCCGCTGAGGTGGATATCTGGCTGGCGTTCTTGCTGGTTTCCTTGTCGTCTTCCTTGTTCTTGCGCGTGCGACCTGTTAAACAAGAGAAAACACCGGTTAGGGAGCTGGGAGGTTATCCCAGCTAAAGCCCTCCGGTGTGAGAGTCAGTGAAGGGATAACGTTGGAGTGTACAGGCGTTCCCTGTGATCACCCTGAATAATCTGTATGTTCAATGTAGGGAGTTGGTTAAGTGTGAACAGTATCATACCTTGTGAAGTTGGTTACTTCCCTTTTTATACTTCTCTCCAGGTTTGGCTTGCAAGACAGGCAAGGACGGCACGTTGGAGACAGGATCTGTTGGTCGGCCGAGGTGGTCGCTCCTATTGGTTCTCTTTTTCGAGGTTTGTCAGAGTATCAGGTAGGTCAACCATAAGTGGAGCGGCGGGTGCAGAGCACGTTGGTGTCTCTCCAATCAAACTGGGCCACCTGGTGTACTTTGTACTATGCTGACGTTTCTTCGTTTAGGTCGGTTCGCGGGATCGACCATGAGTTCTCGTGCTCACCCGGTCGGTTGGAATTACGTCCTCGTTTTCTCCTGATGGTCGGCTAGAGCCGAGGACCGACCATGTAAGGTAGCGATATTACCGTGCGGAATAATTCGGCACCTGGTCCGGTCGGCCTGGTGGTGCTCGTGTCGAGGATGACGCTGAGTTGCGCCACGTCGGTTCAGTTGCCAGATGTCGTCGTTCCGACTGCCACGTGTCAGCCACGTGGAGGGCGAGTGGTTGAGTCCCTTCAGAAATAAAAGAGAACGACCGTTCCTTTACTGACAAATTTATGAACAAACCCTATCCTCCTTTTCCTTGGGCCTTAGTCAAGAAACAAATTTTATAAGGGAGATGTCTAAATTTATCTACCACTACATTTATTTTCATTAATTTATATAGACAAAAATCTATTTTTTTTTTTAGTTTTATTTCAAATTAGAACTATTGTTTTCAGTTCATTACTCTATTATAAATGTTACTAATAATATATGTTTTCCAAAGATGCCAACGTTAGGATGGATCCATTAATTGTAGTAATAATTTAAATCATAGATAAAATGATAAAAGTAACGTTTAAAAAAATATATGCTAAAGTGGACACCTTCTTCTTGAATGATATAAAAGGAAGGAAAAGGATGGCATGTTTTTATTAATAATAATAATAATGAAATGGGTATTTCTTTTATGGGACTAACCCACTATGAAATTTCTACTTTTAAAAATAATAAGGGTTCGTTTGTATACATCGTTTTTTGAATTTTATAAGCATTTAAATTTCATAAAATTTAAATAATGTGAAATTTTCTTTTAAAATCATAGCAATTTCATGGTTTATATCATGTGTGGAATTCAATTTAAACACACCGTAAAGAAAAATTAGTTTATCCCTAATTTTTTATAGAAGCTAATTTAACCTTTTAAGGTAATTAATTGCTCCATTCCTTTTTCTTTTTTTTTTAATTTTTTAAAAGTAAATTGATTGGTATTCTATTGAAAAGTTGATGTATTTTATTAATTTTAATATAACAAATTACGTATTTTATAGTTTTTAAGAAATTAAAAAATTATGCGTTAATTTTTTATTTGAAAAACAAGGTATGTGATTTCAAAAAAAATCAAAACAGTTATATGGAAACGTCAACACTATTCACAAACTAAACTATTTTATGAAATGAAGAAATAGACGATAGCAAATTTGATTGGCGTAAGCTATGGTAAAAAGGTAATCCAATGGTGGTACTTGTTCATAAGTATCAAAATCAAATGTTGAGACCTATCGGTTATTATTTATGAGTATCAAATAATCATTTCCAATTATAGGCATCTAAATTTAATATATTTTTTTTAAAAAATATATATATCCAACACATATCATAATATAACAATAAAAATAAAAATATTAATATACAATTATGTACCAACACATATTGTGACATAAATATACGGTTAAAATAAATAGTACTAGGGAGTATTAAAGTTCGATGTAGTACTAGGAACAGTACTATTAAAATTTGCTACTTTTCCTAATATTACATCTAATTTGATACATTTTACTTTAATCAGACTCTAATATTGTTATATATATATCAAAATTTGGTTTTAACATCTACCATTTAACTTATCCTAAAGAATATTCATTCTACAAAAAAATATTAATACGACTATCTTACCCAAATTTTTACTATTTAATTGTTCTAATTTCGATGTGGGCCATAACAATAATGTAGTTACAATTAATGTTTGGGATCATTCTAGAATGGCCGAACAATTAAATTTGCCCATCTACATCACGCTCACGCATCCTACTCATTTGAATTCGTCACACCTCCCTCAAGTCTAGATCTCATGTATTATTTGTGTGTATCACTTGTGTATCACTTTTTATCTCTATTCTTGCATTTCAATTATTGCATCTCAACCAATGATTGAGATGAAAAGTAGTACACCAGTAGTACACACAAGTGGTACAGGAGATCTGAACTCACCTCCCAGGGAATTACGTGATCTAGGTTCTTCCTACTTTAGTTAAATGTGAAATACTGAAATGTTTGTCTTTCACTCTTCGCACCTTTTCCTTTTATCATTTCTAAAAAAAAAATTATCTTCTTTTTAAACTTTCTTAACTAAGGAAAAAAAAAACTAAAATCACTTAGTCACTCGGTTTTCAAATTATAGTCCTCCCTTCTTTTTTCGTTCATTTTAAAATAATTATCTTTTTTTAAAACTTTTTTTTTGAAAAACATTTTTATCATTTTTCTTTTATTTTTTCTACATACTTTAATTATAATCATATGTTCAAGATATTAAAATAAATCACACAATTCACAAATATTTATAATATAGTAAATTATTTTTTTCTTAAACGGTGTACCGAATCAAAGAAGACGATAATTTAAAAACGAAGAGAGTATTATTTATCAAATTTCAATTTTAGTCACATGCACAACGCTTTTTAAGGAAATTATAAATTCTACCACTATTTATTTTAGAGTTAATTAGGTAGACGGTGTGCCGGTTCAAACATTAGAATGAATTTGTACATCAACACTTAATGGTGCATCAACACCCACACCCCTTATTGTTGGTATGTATTTCCTTTTATTTCAAATTCTTCTAAAAGTATTAGTTATCCACTTGGTCTTATAAACTTACACACCAAAGTAAATATTGGTGTACAAATTTAATTATTTAGAAACAAATGGAGTAATTGTCGTGCTTTCTTTTTTTGTCTATTCTAAAAAAGTTGTTCTGTTTATAAAATTATAAGGATAATCATTTTTTCATTAACTTAAAGGTTAAATTTTAAGAAAGTCGAACAAAACGGTTATTGGATTGGCCCAAAAAGAAATCATGTTTTTGAATGGGCCCGAAAGAAATTATTGGAATTTTACGTGGAAACTTGGGACACTTACGAACTCGTATCCGTGTCGGTCGGTCTACAATCGAAGAGACAAACTTTTACACGCATAGAATTGGTCCAAGTCCAGAACGAAGAGAGATTATTTGCTAATAACGAAGATTTGACTCAATTTAATTCCTCGAAATTTAGAGGTTCCAGATGTATAGAATTCAAGGGACTCAAGAACTAGCACAGAGAGGGGAGAGAGAGTTACTTACTTGCATTCGCAAGAGTAAAACAGAACTCTGCCTAATAGTGAACCGATTTTGTTTGAAGTGAATGCGATGTTTTTCAACCTTAGCTCTTTCTTCGTCGGTTCCGGCATTGGGGTCGAACTCCCAGTATTGTCGGCTGGCGTAATTATTAGTGTAATACCTCAATCCCACATCGGGTAGATGTAAGACTTGTGTTTAATTTATAAGGTAGTCATCGCCATTACCGGCACCAACATCGACCATAGATTTTTTGCTGTGGTGGGCCCGATGACCCAAGGTGTTGCGTGCTCGATGGGCCAGTCACTACTAGAAACCGTGCCTTCAGAGACGGAATTTAGCGACGGAAATTTTCCGTCGCTGATTAGCGACGGAATCAGCGACGGAATTGAGCTTTAGCGACGGAATTGAGCATTCAGCGACGGAATTTCCGTCGCTGAAGGTGACCTTTTAGCGACGGAATTGAGCATCAGCGACAGAATTGAACATCAGCGACGGAATTTTCCATCGCTGAAAATAATCTGAAATTAAATTGTGAAATATTCAGCGACGGAATTTTCCATCGCTAAAGGTCACCTTTAGCGACGGAATTTTCCGTCGCTGAAAATAATCTGTAATTAAATTGTGAAATAATCAGCGACCGAATTTTCCGTCGCTAAAGGTCACCTTTAGCGACGGAATTTTCCGTCGCTGAAAATAATCGAATTAAATTGTGAAATATTCAGCGACGAATTTTACGTCGCTAAAGTCACCTTTAGCGACGGAATTTTCCGTCATTCATTAATTTCAGATTATTTTGACGTCACTGAAAATAATCTGAAATTAAATTCTAATTAATATAAAATATCAATAATATTTGAAATTAAATTGAAATTAAATTAAAATAATATTTGAACTGTTAATTTAATAATATAATATCAATAATTAAAATGATTAACATCAATATAATTACAAAAATTAAAACATTCACATTACAACTTAACTTAACTTAAATTATAATTAATATAAAATATCAATAATATTTGAAATTAAATTAAAATAATATTTGAAATTAAATTAAAATAATATTTGAAATGTTAATTTAATAATATAATATCAATAATTAAAATGATTAGCATCAATATAATTACAAACATTAAATCATTCACATTACAACTTAACTTAACTTAACGTAACGTTAACTTAAATTGAAATTAAATTAAAATAATATTTGAAATGTTAATTTAATAATATAATATCAATAATTAAAATGATTAGCATCAATATAATTACAAAAATTAAAACATGCACATTACAAGTTAACTTAACGTAACTTAACGTAACGTAACTTAACTTAACTTAACTTAACGAAACATAACGTAACTTAACTTAACTTAACTTAACTTAACGAAACATAACGTAACATAACGTAACGTAACTTAATGTAACGTAACTTAACTTAATGTAACATAACTTAATGTAACGTAATGTAATGTAACGTATCGTAACTTAACGTAACGTAATGTAACTTAACGTAACGTAACTTAACTTAACTTAACTTAACTTAACTTAGCTTAACTTAACTTAACTTAATTTAACTTAACTTAAAATGTAGCGTAACTTAACTAACGTACGTGGCAATGTAAACGTGCGTAACAGCTTAACTTAAGCGTAACTTAACTTAACAGCGTAACTTAGTAGCTTAACTTAACTTAACTTAAACGTAACTTAGCTTAACTTACAGCTTAACTTAAGCTTAAGCTTAACTTAGCTTAGCTTAACTTAACTTAGCTTAGCTTTTTAGCTTAGCTTAACTTAGCTTAAAGCTTAACTTAACTTAACTTAACTTAACCTTAAAAGCTTAAAACTTAAGCTTAACTTAACTTAACTTAACTTAACTTAACTTAACTTAACTTAGCTTAACTTAACTTACCTTAACTTAACTTAAACGTAACGTAACGTAACTTAACTTAACTTAGCTTAAACGTAATGTAACTTAGCTTAGCTTAAAGTAACGTAACTTAACGTAACTTAACTTCACTTAAACATAACTTAACTTAACTTAACTTAACTTAACTTAACATAACTGAACTTAGCTTAACATAACGTAACTTAACTAAGCATAACGTAACGTAACTTAACTTAACTTAACTTAACTTAGCTTCTTAACTTAACTTAACTTAGCTTAACAGCAACGCAACAGCACTTAACTTAACTTAACTCTCTAACTTAACATAACCTAACTTAGCAACCTAACTAACCCCCCAAACTAAAACCTAAACCTTAAACCTAAACCTAAATCTAAACCTAAACGTAAACCATACACCATAACACTAACCCTAAACTTAACCCCGCCGCCCAAATCCCCTAAACCTAAACCTAAACCTAACCCCCAACCCTACCTCCAACCCCAACCCCAACCCCACCCCCACCCCCATCTACCCCCACTGACCCTTACCTCCCACCCCACTGACCCCAACCTGACCCCACCAACCCTCAACCCTAAAACCTAAAACCTAAACCTAAACGTAAACCATACACCATAACACTAACCCTAAACCTAACCCCAACCCCACCCCCACCCCCAACCCCAACGTAACTTAACGTAACGTAAGTTAACTTAACTTAACGTAATGTAACGTAACTTAACGTAATGTAAGTTAACTTAACGTAACGTAAAGTAAAATAACTTAACGTAACGTGACTTAACGTAACGTAACTTTCTCCCCAACCAGTGGATCTAGAAAGTTCTTCCTTTGACCACCCATTTGATATTGGTTTTTCACAACGACACCCACATTCTCGCATTTTGTCTATCACCCGCCCCACCACCACTTGACTCAACATTTTTCTTAGATCCCACTGCAACCCAACCACTTGTTTGATCAGTTCGGTCCACCTTGGTACCCTTATATCATTAGTATTTTTGAAAGTACCATAATTTGGGAATTAGATTAAAAAATACTATAGTTTGAGAATATTTAATTAAAGCTACAATATTTTGGTAAAAAAACTCGGTATAATATTGTGGATGTTATATACAATATTCACTTAAAAATAATTTTGAATTATTTTTTAATTTTTTTCTTAAAAATAATTGTAGTAGTTAATCTGTTGATTTTAAAATAAATTGTATTTGGTAATTTAATAATATTATATTATAAAATATAATAATATTTAACTAGTTTACACCGTGAAAGGAACGCGCTCACACTTTTTATTAAATTAAATTCAACCAAAATAAAGACTATAAATTAAAAATATAAATTTAGAAAATATTCAACGTAACGTAACTTAGCTTAACTTAACTTAAACGTAAATATAATAACTTAACTTAACGTAAATACTATAAAATATAATACTATAACTTAAACGTAAATACTATAAAATATAATAATATTTAACGTAACGTAACTTAACGTAACGTAACTTAACAACAACAACTAACTTAACTTAACTAACAACTTAACAACTTAAGCAACTTAACTTAACTTAACTTAACTTAACTTAACTTAACGCGTAACTTAACGTAACTTAACAACTTAACATCTTAGCAGCAACTTAACGTAACAGCAACAACATAACTTAACCTGGCTTAACAAGCTTGCGTAACTTAGCAACTTAACAAACCTCAACAACTTGGCAACAGCAACCGCAGCAACTTAGCTTAACAACTTACCTTGGCTTAACGTAAGCGCAACAACCAACTTAACAACTTAGCAAGCTTAATTTAACAGCTTAAACTTAAGCGTGGCGTAAGTAACGTAAGTTAACTTAACGTAACATAACAACTTAACTTAGCAAGCAGCAACTTAACGCTTAATTTAACAACTTAGCGTAACGTAACTTAACTTAACAACTTAGCGGACTTAATGTGCGTAAATTAACCTAACTTAACTTAACTTAGCGCTTAGCGTAACTTAACTCAACTTAACGTAGCGTAACTTAACTCAACTTAACGTGGCGTGAACTTTAGCTTATAACTCAGCTTAACCTAACGTAACAACATGAAAACACGCTACGCCTATTGGCGAAAATGTTATAATTGTGTACGATGAACCATTATGACATGAAAACACGCCTCATTGTGGCGAAAATGTTATAATGGACGAAATGTTATAAATACGATGGACCATTATAACATAAAAATACTTGTCTCAACCTCGGGCTTAGAGTTTTTGCGATCTTGGCTAGCCAAATTGATTTTTCTTAGATTTGGCTGCAGTCCAACCAGTGGTTTGCTCACTTCGGTCCACCAAAGGTTGGTTGTCATTAACAACTTTCTTCCCCCAAGAAGTACTACATTGTGAATCTGGGGATGCAGAGTGCACATTTACATAAGTTTTACGGGCTTACGGGTGTTAATAATCAAGTGTTATGTTTGTTTTCGACTTATTGTTTTCAACGAATAACCCTGGAATTAAATTGAAATTAAATGATGAAAATATTTAGCGACGGAATGTGCTAGAGACATGCAACACAGTATGACCACATGCAAATTCATTAAAATGATTATAATATTTCCTATATATATACACACAAAGGAATTTTACAAAAACAAAAATATTCCAAAAAAATATTTATTTTAAATTTACAAAGGGATTTTACAAAACAAATATTTCAAAACATTATTTATTTACAAAAACAAATATTTCAAAACAAATATGAATTCCAGCGACATAATTAATATTACAAAAACAAATATTTCAAAACATTAAAATGATTATAATATATATAGGAAATATTATAATCATTTTAATGAATGATATTTTATTATTAAAGTAATATTTGAAATGTTAATTTAATAATATAATATCAATAATTAAAATGATTAGCATCAATATAATTACAAAAATTAAAATATTCACATTAATTTATATATTTAAGAAAATTATAACAAAATTATATAAATAGAGGAAATTTGATTTAAATTAATAACGTGAAATTATATAAATAGAGGAAATTTCATTTTATTACTAATAAACTATTAAAGTTGTCATTTTCTTAAAAAAATGACTTTTAAACGAAGACTATTTACCCGAAATATAAAGTATTTGAAATTATAAAAATATAATTTCAAATCAATTAATAATAATGTTCCCGAAAAATTAAAACTCCCTCCACCGCCAACCCCAAAATCCCCAAATATTTATATTACCGCCAAAAACAATCTTCCCTAAAAATAAAAATAAAATAAACCAACCCTTCTTTTTAGCTAAATGTGGGCGGGAATGAACAAGATATCCACCGCCAAATCTAAAAACGATCTCAAAAAGCCCTCTCTTCCTCTTCCCAGTCTCTTCATTTCCCCTCCCTCTCCCTTCACGGTCGCCATCCTCCATCGGCTCCATCTCCCTCTCTTCCACAATCCAGCAGGCCCCGTATCTCTGCCCCCCTCTTCGTTGCCTCCGTCCTCTTCACAGCCCCGTCTTCGCCCATTCACAGCAGCCGACTTCAATTGCTCTGCCGCGGCCATCTATCTCCATCAGCCGTCGTCTCCCTTTCTCAGTTGTAGATCCGGAAATCACCAACTCATCTTCCACACCCGCCATGGCAGCCGCTGTTCCTGCTTTCGTCTCCGGCCGCTGTAATTTCGAGCTCCGGCTCCATCTGATTTCAGCTGCTCCAGTGGGTTTGAAGGAAATTCTGGTTCCAAAAAGTTCCAATACTCAAAAATTTCTTTTCTTCTCCAAAAATTTCTGCAAAATCCAAGTAAGATTGTTCTAATTTTTTCCAATAAATGCTGAAATATGGGAGTTAAATTGCTAGACATTTTTTGCCTAAGTATACTCTGGGTATACTGAAATTGTGCAAATTGAATAGTGGTGGTAATCTGGTATGCTTGTGGTCAAATGTTTAAGTCGATATACTTTGTTCAGATATTGTGGTGGTATTTTTGTGCATTTTTTCCAGTTTGAATTTTAAATGTCAAATAAAGATATGTAATATGACTTGCTAATATGTGTTCTTTACTTCAGTGAGCAAAATATTTGTAAGTATCCTGTTGATGCCAACTTCAAAGTCCAAAGAAGAGTTGAGGTGGTCTGTCAAGGCATGTTGTCTCCTAGAAAATTTATGCAGAGAAGGAAGAAAAAAGAAGTTTTTGAAAATGCTGCAGATGAAGCAGATCAGAAGAACTGGCGGAAGTTGATGAATGAAATCGAAGAGGTGGGCTCTGCAGCTTCCGTGCTCAAAACTCGAAAGGCCAAGAACCAACCTCTTCAGAAGGACCTAGTTGTTGGAACCTTGGTTAGATTTAAGCAACAAAAGAAATGGAATCTTGTCAGCGAGGTATGCAACGGTTCATTATCATTCTGCATTTCCGAAGAAAATGCTTCGTAATTGTTATTGTTTATGTAGTTGAATTATAAGAGGAAGTAACTAATCCAAATGTTAAATACTAAGAGTTATTATGCCATGTAACAATATCAAAATAATGAGATAACTGGAGAAGCATGAGTCTAAGCTTGGGCTTCAGATGGGGCTAGTTATGAGCCATGTTAGAGCAACCAACCTAACAGGCTAACATCAATTAGTTTAGTCGGATTGCAATTACTTTAACAATGATGATCTCTTTGGACTACCGTTATGCCATTTGTCAAATTGAGGTGGATAATTCATAGATAAACTACATAACTGTAAAAGTTAGATGGTCCATTGAGTTGTTACTTTAAAGCCTCAATCCTGAGAACTATGACATAGCTCAAGTGATGCTGATATAAGTCTTGCAGGGTTAAGATGCCACTCTATTCATTATACAGTCTTGTAAGTTGATCTGTTGAAGTATTCTTAGCTAATGATATCAGGGTTTTAATGTGTCCATACTGTATATTCCAATTCTTTTGTAGAGTTCTTCAAATTTTTACTTGTACATCCATGTGAAAGTACGGGCTATAATTGTCATAATCTTTTACTATGTATATATTACACTTCCTCTACCCCAAAATACATGTCACTCTTTCATAGTAGTCCATTCCACACTAAGTGGATT
This sequence comes from Codonopsis lanceolata, assembly GCA_013146195.2. Classification (NCBI taxonomy): domain Eukaryota; kingdom Viridiplantae; phylum Streptophyta; class Magnoliopsida; order Asterales; family Campanulaceae; genus Codonopsis; species Codonopsis lanceolata. The sequence continues at coordinate 6,899 of JABEVN020003378.1, read as the reverse complement.
CTGTCTACCTCCCTGTATTTGACTAAGTACTTTTTATTTTCATCTTGTCTAATAAAGATAGTTTACAGTGTTCTTGCTCCTTAATCTCCATGATTATCCACTGTGGCACTTGTTTTGGAACTGATGGAGTATGTGCATGTATATATGGGCATTGATTTGTGTATTTATGTTGCATCCATTTTCTCTACTTTTTATAAATGAAAGGGAATTATTTTGTTCTCTCTAAGCTCATTATGATTATGTGATTTATGGAATCTTGTGGTATCTTTATATAATTTCTTTGTTCTTTTTTCTCTAGATTCTTGAGTGGCTTCGAACACAGCATTGGTGGGATTTTAAAGAGATGGATGCGTTGATGCTTATTACAGCATATGGAAAACAAGGGGACTTTAATAAGGCTGAAAGGGTTTTCAACTACATCAATCAGAAGGGGTATCCACCAAGTGTGATATCCCACACTGCACTATTGGAAGCATATGGAAAGGGAGGTCAATGCAATAAGGCAGAAGCTTTATTTCGGAGGATGCAATTATCATGTTGTAGGATTTTTTTAATTTTATTTTTAGGTTTTTTTATTAGATATGGTTTACATGGATTTGTACAAGTATAAATTTACAAGTTAACTCTAGAAACAAGTTTTTGGTATTAATTGTTATGTATAATTTACATGGATTGTTGTAATAACATTTACAGTTTGATGTTTTTAAATTGGTTTTATATTATTGTTTATTTTGTATCTTCAGTTTTGTATTAATTGTTATATTATCAGGTACAAAAATTTATAATAATAGTATTTTTGGGTTTTTTTTTTATTTTTTTTACATTATTAGCGACGGAATTTTCACGTCAGCTGAAATCAAATTTAATCAATTTTTAAAGCCTTTAGCGTATTGAATTTTCCGTCATTCAAATTTAATTAATTTTTCAAAGCCACTTTAGCGGCAGAATTTTGCGGAATATTCGCTGAAATTCAAATTTAATTAATTTTTAACAAGGCTACTTAGACGGAATTTTAAATCATGTTCAATTAATTTTAAAAGCCTTTAGCGACGGAAAGTTTAAGTCATTTGAAATTTTATTTAATTTTTAAAGCCTTTAGCGACGGAAAATTCGTAGGCGAAATTCAATTTTAATTAATTTTCAAAATCCTTTAGCGACGGAAATTTCGAGTAAGCTAAAGGCTGCTTTACGGAAATCTGTCGAGTCGGACATCGGCGACGACAAATCGCCGAGGCCACCTACGGAAAAATTCCGTTGAGGGCCATTAAGCGACGAATTTTGCCTTTAGCGACGTGGAAAATTCCGTCACTAAAAACTTTTTTCTAGTAATGAGTGTGCATGCGTGGCGGGCCAGACTCTGCTAAGGCTCTGGGTCGAAATTTACAAATGGTCAGCAGGTCAGGGGGAAATGTGAACAATGGGCCAAAGTGCTACCTGCTGAGGAAGGTGGGAGTCACCTCTTGATCCCGTCTGAGCCACCTCTTGAATTCTACATCGCTCGAGTGCAGATTCGACCTTGACGTTGAGTGGGGGAGATTGTAATACCCCAATCTCTTGATGATCCCATGTCAAGTCACCTCTTGAATCTACATGCCTTGAGAGTGCGATTCGGCCTTGGCGTTGAGTGGGGGAGATTGTAATGCATAATCCAATGAGTAGATGTGGGACTTGTGTTTGATTTATAAGGTAGTCATCGCTACTTGAGGCACATCGTCCATGGACTTTTTAGATTCGAACTTGTGGTGGCCTGATAGATCTGCGTCTTCAGTAATGTACGGATTTGCGTAACGGACGTCTCTCAGGCGTTACAATTAGTTGTTGTCAGCCATGGTCCATTTCCTTCCCCAGTCCTCAGCTTCCACATTCTCTCTCTCTCTGTATAAATCTATCGATCCGTCTCTATCTTTCTCTCTTTTCTTTAGTTCTGTCTGTGTTTATATGTGTGTGTTCTGTGATTTCAGTCTCGTGCCATTAATAGAAGAGCAGGTCTCCTGTAGTAAGTAAGAGCGAAAGTAGGTAGCTAGAATGTATTCTCACAAATTTATGAAGAAACCCTACATCCATACCTACCCAACTTTAGTTGCAAGTTGAGTTTTCTACATGGGGAAGTCTAGATTTATCTATATAAAGATATTAGGAAAAATATCAAAAAAATCTCATTAAAAAATTATCATATCCAAAATATCTCAAAAATAATTTTAGTATTTAAAAAATCCAAAACTTAATATTTCTAATAACATCGTTATTCGTTAGGGACTGAGGTTTTATTTAAAATAAAATTATATTTAACTTCAATAATGTTAATTATTTAGTATTTTGGATAAAATAATAATAATATTTATTAGCAACCAAAATAATAATAATAATAATAATAATAATGATATTATGATACTTATAATAATAATAATAATAACAACAACAAATAACTATACTGTTAAGACAAGCTTTTTGCTATTATTATTTGTATTAATTATTATTACAACTACTAATAATAACTATAATAATATTACTACAAAATTGCTTAATGGTGTAAAGGTTAACTTTTTTGAATTTTTAGTATGATTTTTTTTAATAGATTTTATGAATTAAGTAGTAGCTTTAGGATCATTCAGAAATGAATTTCTTAAAGATATTTTTATACTATTTAGAGTAAATGTTAATGAAAAAAATGATAAATATTTTACGGTTATAATAATAATAATATTTTTATAATAAGAATAATAATTATTGTTATTATAATAATAATTATTGTTATAATAATAATAATAATAATAATAATAATAATAATAGTAATAATAATAATAATAATAATAATAATATTCAGAACAGTTCTTATCATCATCATTGTCATAAATGAAAAGAATAATAAGTTTTCATCCGATGAAAGCGTTTAACATAGCGATGTTTGAAGACACATTAAGTTTTGGACATTCTAGTATTAAAATTTTAACATTGGATTCAAAAATCAACATTATTGAAACCTTGAAACAAGGATCTACTTGTTCGGTCGGGTTGGGGGGGTTGAGGCGGCGCCCCTCGAGTGAGGATCGGAAGCAACACCTCCAGGTAAGCGATTTTTGATTCATTAAGTGCGAAATTGTAATGGATGTGATGGTTGAAGAATTTTTGATGGGGCGAAGGAAGAGAGAAGATGAATGATTGCAACGGAGGAAATGAAAGAAGAAGGTGGAGGGCATTGAGTGCAGTTGCTTTATGATTTTGTATCACGGTACAAATTGTATTAAACTATATTTTATGTATCACGGTGCATGCAAAAATTAATTTTATCACAGTTCAAAATTGGATTAGGTAATTAAAACTTATATGCTGCGGTGTAAAAATTGTTTCATCGTGATACTGAAATTGATTCAATTAAATTGATATATTGCGGTGTAAAATTTGATGTAGTACGATGTATTGAGTAAGTGACATATGCTGCGTTTCGATTCATTAAGAATATCGTAATTATTTTATCTCAAAAAAATAACTTTTTATGATCCAAAAAAATCACGAAACTGTAGGAGTTGTAAATTTAAAAAAGGGACCTATCCCTAATTTCTCGTAAATTTTTTGTTGAAAAATGTGTCGATGGATAAGCTTAGGGCCAAATGCCATGTGGTTGCAATTTATGTTTAGGCCTTCCGGTGCAATTAAATGGGCCCGCCGCTCACCAGTCAGCCTACCCCAACCAATCATCACGACCGACGCCTGTACTCAGTACTTATTCGAATTGGCACACCTCTCAATATATTACGTGGCCGAGGTCCAGACAACCAAAAATCAAAATAACGAATTGAGTAATACGCCCATTATTTTAAATTATCATCCTTTTTAATATGAAATATTATTTAAGAAAAATTAATTTATCATATTATAAATATGGATGAAATATATAGTTTATTTTAATATCTTGAGTATGTGACAATAATTAAAGAAGATAAAAAAAGTAAGGATAAAATAGTGAAATTAATTTTTCTTAAAAGGAAAATTTTTTAAAAATGGCAATTATTTTAGAACAAATAAAAAAGGAATTAAGGACGATAATTTGAAATCGGATGAAATATGAAATAGGAGTATTTGTTGAATATTATGTGAATTGGTCAACTTAACAATAAAAAGTCATGTTTTTTAAGAATAATACTTCACCGTGTTCAAAAATAATTGATATTTTAGAAATTTACACAAAAAATTTATAAAAGATGGATTTATCATAAAGATCATATTTTTCATATCAAATGAGTATCTCACATGAAATTCGGTGATTATGTGAGAATTAATAAAAAATAAAAATCATAATTTCGAAAAGAGTATAAGCGACGAAGTTTAAATTCAATTACCGACACGAAGTTGACATACATTTTAAAGGAGTATCAATACCAATGAATTTATGGAATCTAATGAATGTTACATAAAATTCGGAGACCTAAAAGATGCTTAACAAAATAATCCGCAACACAATCTATCATCCTAAACCTGTTTGTCCAATTCTAAAAATACAGCGTAAAAAGAATTATCAACAAATATCTTAATAATTTAATTAACTAAAGTATTAAAAAATTTAATACAGACCAGACCGATTATTATATCAACATAGATAAAAATTAATCATTTTTGACTTTTTTTCTCTCTCTCTCATCCTCCATATTCATCTAATAGTCACCATATATATATTAGACACAAATATTTCAAATAGTATATTATAATAATATAATATAATATATTAGATACAAAATTAAAACAATCCCATATACACGAGTGTGCGCACACATATACATACACATATATATATATATATATATATATATATATATATATATATATATATATATATATATATATATATATATATACACACAAGAGCGCGCACACACACATACAAACACACAAGCTGATAATACAATAAAAAAGGTTGGCTTGATGTATGGTTTAAGAAAATATATTTGACGAAATTATTAATATTAGTTCAATGTGTAGTTATTTTAAATTTCATATTTATGTGATCATAATTAAAATAAGATAAAAAAATAAGGATAAAATAATAAAAATATTATCTTAAAAAATAAAGTTATAAATAAAATAATTATTTTGCAACAAAAAAATAAAAATAAGACAATAATTTGAGAATGGAGACGAGCGAGTATTTTACTATTTTTCTTTTCTTTTGATCTCTGACTTCCTTCCTTGTACATTCTAGAGCCTAAATTAAAGTGATTCATCAATACTCACTAGCTAGCATACTATGAAGTATATAGTACTACTACTCTATTATTCATAAGGTGACAAGTGGGAACCGAGTGACAAGTGGGAATTGAATAACATTAACTCAGTTCCCTAATAAATATAGTACTACTACTCAGTATATAGTACTACTACTCTATTATTCTTTCTTATTTATTGGATTCCACAATAAATATCTCCTTTTTATAGCTATACCCTAATAGCATCTCCGACGTTTCAAAAATGTTACTCCCTCCGTCCCTAAATAGTCAAAATTATCGCCTCCTTTTTTCTTCAATGCCCTGCAACAATAATTATCCATTTTGAAACTTACCTTTTTAAACATCACTTTTACCAATTTACCCTTACTTTTTCACCACTTTAACTTTGGGCCACATATGGGCCACTTTAGGAAACTTTGCTAGCACATTAAATCAATATTAATAATCCATCCTAATAAATATGTTTTCTTAAACAAATGCGGCGAAGACAATAAATTAGAGACGGAGGGAGTAATTTTTAACCAATTTCCTATTAAGAAGTTGTTAAAATTTCTTCATTATATATATTTTTATTTGTGAAGTAAGAGAGAGAGGCAAAAAAAACTTCACAAATAGGAAGTTACTGTTTACATAAGAAAAGGAGAGAAAGTGAGGTGACAGCCGCCCACTTTCTCCGTCAGATGTAGGGTTGGGGGCTTTTTGCTTTTTATTGACAAGTAAATTTAATATTTTTAAGGTAAAGTTAATTTGTGTAAGAAGATTATACAACGATAAGATATATTCTTAAGCTCCGAAGAAGATAAAAATGCGTATGATAAGTAATCTAGCTAAGCAAGTGTAAGAATTTATAACATTAGGATGCACTAATGCCTATTCCCTAACCCCCCCCCCCAACATTAATTTAAGAGACCGTCAATTTAATGTAATTATTGAAAGTGGGCCTAGCCCAACTTAATTTAATTGGTTACTATATAAGTTCGAAAATAATTAAATTAACTCAAATATTTATAATATTCCATTAATTAAATAGGTCTAAAACAATAATAATATTAATTAATACTTCCTCCGGCTCTATATATAAGCAAAATTAACTGATTTCACACAGATTAAGAAAGTAAGTTAAATTAGTTAAATTGTCTTGATTTTATATAAACAAAAGTATACTTACTAAAATAACCTTAAATATCACACTCAAAGCAGGACAAGTAATGTAATATTAACTCATTGTCATCAATTCATTATCTCATTTTAAGGTGGCTCTTTGTGTATAAGGAATGTGCCCCATCTTGAAAAACAAAAGAATTAACAAGGGGTATTTTTGGTACAAAACTTCTTGGAAGTTGTGAGTATAGTTTAATATTGTGATTTTTGATTATATTTAAGTCCACTAATTTGGTATTTTTTTATATATATAGGATTGGAGGTAAGAATTAATATTTTAACTAAAATTATTGGGGTATTACACTTTCATCCTCTTAAAAGAAGTTTAGTCTCTTAACTTACGCACTTACCCAAACAAAGTTTTGATACTTTTCTCGTATCCCTTTCTTGACTTCCCAAGCGGTGTCCTATTGATTAGTCAAATAAACTAATTAAATTAAGGTCTCACTCAAAACAAATTATCTAGTCACATATGTACCGACAATTGAAGCCCAAAACCAAATTTCAAAGGACATGCAA
>JABEVN020003377.1:0-18488 GCA_013146195.2 Codonopsis lanceolata | reverse complement strand
GCGGCCTTTCCAATGAGGCATACCGGGGTTAGACATGTATCTACTCAAGCAACTAATAGCATAAAGTTATATCAGGTCTAGTGCTAACCATAAGATACATAATGAAACCAATCGCATTAGAATAAGGCACTTTCTCCATTTTCTTTTTATCAAAATTAGTTTGGGGAGCCTGATTTTTACTAAGGATGAAATGTCCTCCTAGAGGCACATCAACAGGTTTAACATCCTCCATCCTAAATTTACTCAAAATCTTTGCACATAAGAAATTTGATTAAGAGAGATAGTGGAATTCTTTCCATCCCTAACAATGTTCATTCCCAAAATCTTTTTAGCATCTCCAAGATCTTTCATGTCAAACTTCATACTAAGACAATTTTGTATATTTTCAATTGATTTAATACAAGGACTGATAATAAGCATATCATCAACATAAATCAATAGGAACACAGGAGTAGAAGAGTTGGCTTTAAATACCAAGCAATGATCATAAGAGCTACGAGTGAATTTTAAAGACAACATACACATGTCAAACTTCTTGTTCCACATTCTAGGAGATTCTTTCAAGCCATACAAAGATTTTCTCAATAAACACACATAATCGGGATTTCTTATATCAACAAAACCTTCGGGTTGTCTCATGAAATTTTTTTCATCCAAGTCACCATGTAAAAATACAGTTTTCACATCCATTTGTTTTAATTCCCAACTAAAGCAAGCATGACTCTTACCGTAGTAAATTTGACAACTGGAGCAAAAATTTCTTTGTAATCTATCCCATCCTTTTGAGTAAATCCTTTAGCAACCAACCGTGCTTTAAATCTAACTTTCTCATTCTCAGTCTTAACCTTAAACAACCATTTACAAGCAACAAGAGAACATGTTTTAGGTTTAGGGACCAAGGTCCATGTTTGGTTAACATGCAAAGAGTTTATTTTATCTTTCATAGCATTTAACCACTTAGCAGAATGAGAAGACTTTAAAGCATCATGGTAAGATTTAGGTTCATCACAATTGTCAAGAGAATCAAAAACACTAAACACAAAAGATGTCATATGAAAATCATTAAGTGTAGATGGTATCCTAACTTCCCGTCTAGGTTGGTCCCTAGAAAGTTGGTAGTCATCTAGATTTTCTATTTTCGGGACATGCTCATCCTCTACATTTTCATCATCTTCATTGTGTTCAATTTTAACATTCTCATGATCAATCAATTTTTTTCCACATCAATAACATGGGGTTGCTCCACCGTTGGAGGCACATCGGGGAGGGAACATCATGGGGTTGCTCCACCGCGGGTAAGGTGGAGGGAATTCGTACATTAGGTAGATCGTGGTCGTGTTGGCCTCATTATCATGTTTTCATATTATATATCTTATTTGATCATAAATATAACAATAAATATTATTTTGAATATATATATTAACATGTTTTCATATTATATCTTTAGGTAATCATAAATATAACAATAAATATTATTTTGAATATATATATTAACGGTATGGACTGGGCTTAGTTCTTCGTGGTCGTGTTTCGTGTTGTTTCGTGTCGTGGCTGCTTATCGTTTGTCCTTTGTCTCTGTAATCGTATTTTCATCGTGTCTTCTTGGTTCGTGCTATTGCTGGTTCGTATAATACAATCATTCACCCTTATTCACAGGTATAGGTTGAGCAGGAATTAAACAAGGAAATTCAAGTTCATTGAAGTTAAGATCCCTACTAATTATGGTCTTAAAACCATTTTCCTCTTTTAACCAAAGTCTATACCCCTTCACACCCTCCGGGTACCCTAAAAACACATACCTAGCAGCCCTAGGTTCAAGTTTGTCATGTCTTTGATGTGCATAAGCCACACAACTGAACACCCTCATATGCGAGATATCAATCTCTTTGCTCGTAAAGACTGCTTTAGGACATCTACCATGCAAAGGCACAAAGGGGGACCTATTGATGACATAGGCGGCAGTTATAACTGCCTCTCCCCAAAAATGTTTGGAGAGACCCGAAGTATTGAGCATAGCTCTCACTCTTTCCAAAAGAGTCATGTTCATACGCTCGGCAACACCATTCTGTTGCGGGTTATAGGGAACAGTTTTATGTCGACCAATACCATGAATAGCACATAATTCATCAAACTAATGATTACAGAATTCTAATACATTATCGGTCCTAAGCATTTTGATTTTCTTTCCTGTTTGATTTTCAATAAAAACTTTCCAAGTTTTAAATTTTTCAAACGAATCAGATTTGTGTCTCATTAAGATTACCCAGACTTTTTGTGAAAAGTCATCAATGATGGATAGAAAATACCTATTGCCACCTTGAGTGGGCACACTAGAGGGCCCCCATACATCGGCATGTATGTAGTCAAGGAATTTCTTGCTAGAATGCTTTCTTAGGGAAGGGGGGTGGAAAACTCACTTTATGATATTTGCTCTTAACACAAGTATCACAAAAAGGTAAACCAGAAAATTTTTCATTTCCAAAAACACTCGTTTTTTGCAAAATTTCTAACCCTTTATTACTTATGTGACCTAGTCTCTTATGACACAAAATCGTTTTATCCTCCTTAACGACATTAGCATAAATCTCAGAAGTAGACATAGGTAAAGCACATCAAACATATAAGTTCCGACGTTTTTCACATTTTGCAATAACTAAAGACTCCTTTAGTATTTTCATAACACCCTTACCCCATTTTCCTTGCAAACCATCATCCTCTAACGTGGCACATGAAATCAAATTGCTACATAATTCAGGCACATGTCTCACATTTTTCAAAGTTAAAACGTAGCCAGAATTGCATTTCAAATCAATATCACCAATACCAAGTATATCACATTTTTTCTCGTTAGCAAGAGAAACAGAACCAACATTAACTTCTCTATAAGTAGTAAACAATGATTTCAATGGTGTCATGTGATAAGTGCAACCAGAATCTATAATTCATTCACTAGCACAAGCAGAATGCACAGAATTCACAACATTATCATAAGAATTAGTAACCATAAACACATCAGCGGAAACATTACTACCAAAAGCTAAGTTGCAATCACCTTGGTTTTGTTCGTGATTTTGAATTTTTCTTTTCGGATTAGGGCACTCCTTTTTAAAATGGCCCACTTCACCACAATTGTAGCAAGTTCTATGTCTTTGCTTTGAGCTTGACCTACTTTTGCTTCTCCCTTTGCTCTTACCCGAGTTTTGATTTTGGCCTTGATTTTGATTTTGATTTTGATGAGATTTTCCATTGTTCCTATGGAGAGATCTACCCCTAACCATATTAACCTCATTCATACTAGATTTCCCTTTATTGACCTTTAAATCTAACTCCTTACTTTTCAACCCGTTAATCACCGTATCAAGTTTAACTTGGTCTCTACCATATTTGATCGCAGACTTAACATCAGAGTAAGATTCCGGTATAGCATTTAATAGGACAATAGAAGTGTAGTTATCTATGTGCTCATCACCCGTTTGTTTTATTTCTTGAACTAACTTGCTAAAAGCATCAACATTATCTTCGATATCCTTATTGAGGTCTAATTTAAAACTAAAGAATTTTTCTAAAAGATATGTCTTATTAGACAAATTCTTCTCAAAGTAAATTTCTTCAAGTTTATCCCAAAGATTTTTAGCATGCGATTGTTTACCACAGTTACGAATCACAGATTCAGTCAAGTTCAAAATAATAAACGAGTAAGCACATTCATCAATTTCAAGTATAGCATCTTCAGATGCATCCTTTTTGAATTTTTGAGTTATAGCAGAAAAACATTTTTCTTTTATCAAAATTCCTTTCATCCTTTGTTGCCAAATTGAAAAATAAGATTTTCCATTAAACGGTTCCAAAGTGTCATATTCAAAAAATACAATTTTACGTTTATGAGAAAAATCACCGATTTTAATTTCACATGCAACAATGATCGAAAAATAACAAGCAAAAAGAAAAAAATATCCGGAAGCAAAAAATCAATAGAGCAAACAAGAAACACAATTTATAGGCGAATAAATAAAATACCAAAGTCACAATCCAAATTTGGAATGAAGAAGGCTCCAAAAAATTTTATTCAACCCACCTACGCTCAGATACCACTGTAACGTAAAAATAAGGATACTTACCGAATCATAACACCGGAGCCACACCAAATTATAATATGAGACTTTGAAGTAATACCCGCCATGACTTGTCAGTAAACTTATAATATACCAAAATCGAAAGGCACACTAATAAATCGTTAACACTCCTATATTGTCAATGAATCACCTGCAACACGCAGTATATAATAAATCAATATAAAACGATAAATTAGTACTTTTGAGTATCCTTGGCTCAATAGAGCCTAACTCGAATCTGTCTAGGGCTTATAATGCCTAGGCTTAGATCCCCACTACCTATACACAAAGTATAGCAGTCCAACCAAAGCATTCACAACCGAAGGGATAATGTTTCCAAAGATTTCACCCAACTGTGTATACAACCCAGCCTTCCAACAAAAATTCCACACCACCCAAACCCCCCCTCACTGAACTCACTATCACTGAAATCTCTAAGCTCACGCATATACACACGGTGTATACCAAGAAGCATGGCTCAAGACAGAGACGCAGAGAGAGAGAGAGAGAGAGAGAGAGATAGATTACCAAAAGGAAATTACCTCCTTTTGAAGATGGTTGTATTCGTGTGTCCAGCAAGAGGCGGATGAAGGGAGTATATATACTACCAAAGCCAATCATTCGGACCGAAGAATTAGACAAGGATGTGGCTGATTGGAGAACTAGAAGGAGGAGTTGTAGATATAAGAAGAAGAAGGAAGGAGCTGTCAGACTGACCATCTACCAGTTTTTATCCAGGATACCAAATGTCGGGAACCTCACTTACAAGGATCTTAATGGGTTGACTACTTTTACTTTGTCACCGCGCCAGTTTTTTAGGTTCTACCAGATTTTGCTGCTTGACCGCCATGTTGTCTCGTAAGATGGGCGTGGTTTTAAAATCCCCTGTTTTCTTTCTTTGCTAAAAAACAAGATATCTTGTTATCAAATAGAAACATGGGACCTTCATTGAATTTCTTCACTTAGAAGCTCCACCAAATGTCAAATACCAAATACTAACATACATAGCAAAAACAACATTAGCCTCTTAGTTTACCAAACGAGGAGTGCAATGCGTTTATAAATGATACATAGTAAATCATGTATAGTTACTGTTATCTAATGTCTTCATACATATTAATAATAATTACAAGTAAATAAGTAAATAACTTAGCATCATCATTTCGCGCCACTCCTGCTGATCCTGCTACCTCTAGTCCAAAAACATTTCTTGCCCATACTACTGGCCTCATAATCATCCCTACATTAAGAAACATCGACACTACTGCCCGGCACGAGAACTACTTGCATCTTTCCTTGACTTTGATAGAGGCATGAGATACTAAAGAAGCTTTTCAGCAATCGACAATATGTTGTTATAGTCACATGTTTAAAGACATGAAGATTTGAATAGAGGAGGAAGATGCTTACAAATTAAGCCCCTCAAAGTTTAAAGAATCTGCAGCTAAACCCCCAGAGTATGCTATTTGCAAATTGGTCCTTCCAAGATCAATCTTGACTTAACGGAGGTGGACATTCTCCAACAAAGTTGCTACCGACAGCTCGCCGCCTGATAGTACAACATCGCTCCCTGTAGAGCATCATATGAGCAGTAACAACGTATCTGCATTTTTGCATACATATCATGATTTCTCACAAAAACTCTAAATTTTGGTCATTCCCGCTAATTGTATAAACCACAGGTCTTAGGAATTGTCCATACACATCTTGCACTTACACTGTTTTGTAATTGGGATTGCATCATGTTTTTACATTTGAATTTACAACTATTTTTGCAATTGATATTGCATTATGTCCTTTACATCGGCATTTTACACTATCTTGCAATTGTTATTTGCATCCTCTCTTTAAATTTGGCACCTGCATTTACTTTTTGCATTTGCTTGCTATTTTAAATTTCCAATTGTTTTATCTACATTCTGTCTTACAAGTCTTCTTTACATTGCATCACTTTTCCTATTTTGGGTTAAGAACATTTTAAAAACAACATCCCTTTTCCTATTCTGGGTTAAGCACACTTTAAAAATTGCATCGCTTTTCCTATTCTGGGTTAAGCGCATTATGAAAATCGTATCGCTTTTACTATTCTGGGAGACACACATTTTGAAAAACATCACTCTTTTCATCTATTGGAGAAGGAACATTTTGAAAACAACATCACTTTTTCCTATTCTGGATTTAGCACATTTTAAAAATACATTACTTTTCCTATTCTAAGAGAAGCACATTTTGAAAACAACATCGCTTTTTCTATTTTGGGAGAAGCACACTTTAAAATTGCACCACTTTTCCTTTTTATAGGATGAAGCACATTTTGAAAATTTCCCTAATTTTTCCTATTCTGGGTTAAACATGTTTTAAAAATCCATCACTCTGGGTTAAGCACATTTTTAAAATCCATCTCTTTTCCTTTGCTGGGAGAAGCACATTTTGAAAACAACATCGCTTTTCCTTTATTGGGTGAAGTGCATTTGAGTCCTACCTACTTTGCCTATGCTGGGCGAAGCACATTTAAAAAGTACCTATTTTACCTATACTGGGCGAAGCGCATTTGAAATTCCCACCTACTTTGCCTATGTTGGGTGGAGCGCATTTGAAAATCTCATTGTTTTTCCTATTCTGGGATAAGCACATTTTGAAAACAACATCGTTTTTCCTATTATGGGTTAAGCACATTTAAAAAAATCCATCTATTTTCCTTTGCTGGGAGAAGCTCATTTTGAAAACAACATCGCTTTTCCTTTGCTGGGCGAAGCGTATTTGAGTCCCACCTACTTTGCCTATGATGGGCGAAGCGCATTTAAACAACACCGCTTTTGCCTATACTAGGAGAAGCACATTTTGAAAACAACATTGTTTTTCCTATTCTAGGTTAAGCACAATTTAAAAATCCATCACTTTTCATATTCTGGGAGAAGCACATTTTGAAAATAGCATCGCTTTTCCTATTCTGGGTTAAGCACGTTTTAAAAAATCCATCACTTTTCCTTTGCTGGGAGAAACACATTTTGAAAATAGCATCACTTTTCCTTTGTTGGGCAAAGCGCTTTTGAGTCTCACCTACTTTGCATATGCTGGATGAAGCGCATTTAAATCCCACGAATTTTCCTATTCTGGGTAAAGCACACTTAAAAATCCCTCCTACTTAGCCTATTCTGGGTGAAGCGACAAAATGTTTGGCTAAAGTCGAACTACATTCGGTCTGATTCCTTTGATAAGGATACCTATTACGATAGGTCCGACCGTCCATTCACAAAATTTTTTCCATGGCAACGTAATTATGATTTCTGATTGGAAGCACAAAATGATTTACATCGTAAAATGTTTTCAACTTTTAAAATTTTCCCCACCAATGGTTTATAACGAATGTGGGAGTCTATTCTTATCAACGACGTTTGTTTACTCGTAAATTTTCGTTTCCTTGTAAACTTCATCGTTGAGGGACTCTGTAGACACCCCAAATTTGTATCACTAATTTGTAATGTCCTATAAAAATATTATTATTACAGATTAAAAATGGACTGAACAATACTTTTAAAATGTTTCAGGGGGCCAAAACGTCAAAAGAAACTTAAAAGTGCTCAAATGAACGAAGGATAACAAGCAGTGGGTTGAAATATAACAAAAATTGAAGAGAAAGAAGTTGGGGCGCCACGCTTAATTTCACAATGTCGCGCCTCTAAATGTTTTTGGTCTCCTATTTTTCTCCTGCTCCAGCTGCTACAAATGTCGATGTTTCCTGAGGTCGATCATTACCTTGGTCGGTTGCTGAGCTCCCTTCACTACCTATAAAAGGAGAGGTTGAACCTCTAATTTTCTTCACACCATGAGACACAAAGCCTTCTCTTCTCTCTCGAAGAAGCCTCTACCGAAGAAGCTGTGAAGTCCTCTCCTCCCTTTACCCGAGCAAGTGAGCCTCGTCTCCTCGCCCAAGCGATCCTTCCTTGCTTTGAGCAAGCCTCCTATCTTCGCCTAAGTCAGCCTTCCTTTTGACTGGACACCTCCATCCGATCAAAAACCAAATACTACCGTTGCTTCGCCGAAATCTTGCCAAAATATATTCGACCGCCTTCGTCTATTCTAGGCATAATGCATCATACCGCTTACCACAACAACACAACAACAGGAAAAGCAAAAAGACTTCATTTTTCAAAAAGACATGATAAGCACACGTATATCACCCAAGCCTAGGCATACCAGGTTTACACACACTTTAAGAGGTAGGTACAAACCTACTATTTTATTCCCGCAGTTATTTTAAATAGATAAGGTATAGATATTTACATTTTGTTAAGTTTGTAAATATTTTATTTGTGCATATTATCATAGTTAGTTTCATTTCCTGTTTATATTTTTAGTATAGAAAAATTATAATACTTTCTTTGTCCAAACTAATATTTCTTGTTTTAAAATAAAGGTTGTGTTAGTAGTATAATTTTATATCAAAAATAGTTGTTATTATAATGTTTAAAATAAATTTATTTCATTTTCCAATATATATATATATATATATATATATATATATATATATATATATATAATATTTTTCTAGACTAAAATGCACACATAAAATAAGCATTTTTTAAAAAAAACCCAAATTCTGAGACCAAAAAGGCGAGTTGGGTGTCTAACCCCTTCCTAACTTGTAACTTAGCCCCGAACCTATATTTTCTAGGATTTTTAGTTTTTCTCTATTTATCATTAAAATATAGGTGGCGACTCTATGCATACTTTTTAGAGTCCACAACGAGGCCAAATGCATTCCACACACTTTAATATTTTGAAACACGTTATTTTTCACGTGACAATA
This sequence comes from Codonopsis lanceolata, assembly GCA_013146195.2. NCBI lineage: Eukaryota > Viridiplantae > Streptophyta > Magnoliopsida > Asterales > Campanulaceae > Codonopsis > Codonopsis lanceolata. The sequence continues at coordinate 9,566 of JABEVN020003377.1, read as the reverse complement.
GGTGGTGTGGGTTCCCGGGAAACGTGCTCCCGCGCCCCGCGCGCCCTTGGATAGGGGTGCGCGTACGTGTGGATGCGGTGACATCCACTGCTCTCGTTCCACCCTCCTTTTTCTAAGGGAAAACGAAATCAAAAGTGCGAGAGGAGTGCTGTCGAAATAGCGCGTTGGAATACGCCTCGGTTGCCTTTAGTGCATTTTGATCCAATATGGGAGCTTTGGGTTTTCTATGTCAAGTTATCACTTTTTTAGGGGATACCAGGATATAGGAATGCATCACCCTTCTATTCCCATTCTCCCTTTTTTAGGGGAAAACGTGAAAGTGCAAGGAAGGAATGTTGTAGCGCCCCCACTATGGATTTTATGAAAATAGCCTTATGGCCTATCTCGGATCACTATGGGTGCTTTGGGTTTTCTACGTCAAGTTATCCCTTTTTTAGGGGATGCCAGGACATATGAATACATTACATTTCCATTCCCATTCTCCCTTTTTTAGGGGAGAACAGAAAAGTGCAAGGAAAGATGTTGCGAGGCCCCACTGGATCCAAAATGTTTTAGAGTCGCCATCTTTATTTTAAGGAATAAATAAAGCAAAACCAAAAAGAAAACTAGAGATAATAAAAGCGGGTCCGGAGGCTAAGTTACGAGTTGGGAAGGTGCTAGGCACCCAACTCACCCTTTCGGTCTCAAAAAAGTTTTTGGCTAAAGTATGCCTTTTGTTATATTTTTTTAACAGATAAATAAAGCATTAACTGCCTACAAATACATCCATTTGTCTACATTATTTACAGACTTGCAACTGTCTCTTTCAAATAATTACAGATATACTTGAAAATATTTGACCATAATAACGGCTCTATTACATAATATTTCTTAATCTAATCCGGGCAGCACAACGGCTTATATTGACTACATTGGGCCGGATTTTAAATACAACTTTAAATAATAAATGAGCGGAAAAGTAAATGGATAAATAAAATAACGCCCTTAAAGGTTTTTACCTTTTAGAGCGGGGTGTGCTCGCTCTGTACGTCCTTCTCAGGAGAGGGAGACTTTTATTCTTCTTTGCTGCCGATGTGATTTGGGCGGAGTGACGGCTTATATATGGTGTTTTTGGCTCACTCACTCGAGGCGAGTAATGCGGCTTAGTTTTTGTGGTTTTGGCTTATTTGGTTGGGCGGAATAACGGCTTATATGGGTTGATTTCCAGCCTATTACTCGGGCAGAGTAACGACTTACTTTATGGTTTTTGGGCAGGGGAAATAGGGTGGATACCTAGCTGGGGGGCTAAGGCTCACTTCTACCGGTTGTTTTTGTGTTTGGAGGAGATTTGGCAGAGTTTCGAGGCTTTTTGAGGTGATCGCTCGCTATCTCACTTCTCTCTCTATTTCTCCAGCGTAACGAGAACGAGGAGAATTTTTATCGATGAAAAGGTGTGCTGAATGAAGAGCCGGGGACCTGTATTTATAGGAGGAACTGAGGACATCGACAGAATTTAATTTCCTTCCTTGTGCATCAGCCGGCTTGTACACGGTGCGGGAGAAATTGCACTTTGCGGCGAATGAAGCAGATAATTGGGCGCAACGCAATACAAATTTGGGCGCAACATAAGGAATTGGGCGCCACACCCAATTTTTATGGTGGTGGAGCCTAATTTCAAACTTTCCACTTTTTGTGCACTTTGGTCCCTCGTAGCTCCTTTTGCATCCTCGCTTTGTCCTTTTGCACTTTTGACCTTGTAACTTGACATTTGTTAATGTTTTAACAGGTCTTGATATTTTATGTCATGCCACATACCAAAGGTACGAAATTGAGGTGTCTACAGAGCCCCTCAACGATGGAGTCTACGGGTAACCCGCTTATCGAGTAGGACGAACATCGTTGATAAGAATAGACTCTCCAATTTCGTTCAATTACAAAACGAGGGAGAAAGATGCAACATGTAGCAGTTATAATGCAACAATTTATAATGTGAAACAAACCTCCATATCCTAGACATTTTTAGTCGGTTATAGCAGGTTATCGCAGTTTTTAAGCGGATATGCAAATTAAGTGCTCGATGGTCGGACCTACTAATGTAGGTCGCCCACGTATCCCTTAATAAAGGAATCGCACCAAACGTAGTTCGGCCAAAACCTAAACCATCATTCATGCAACGGTCGTGCCTACCGAAATAGGTCGCCACGTATCCTTATACAAGGAATCGCCATCGAGGACGTAGTTCATTCATTGGGACCAATGTTGCGGGCAAGTGTTGCGTGCAAGTGCGGCATATGCTAAATGAGCAAGTGCATGCAAAGCTTTATCAAATGAGTGCCTTTGCAAAGGTAAATAACGTCTTTGTGTGTGGTCGCATCTACCGAGATAGACCGCCACGTATCCTTAGCCAAGGAATCGACCAATCGTAGCTCGCTTTGTGGGCGGAGTGAATTGTTTCCTAGGAACTCACCTCTACTGGAGAACAAGACCTTTCCTTATAAATCCGGGCTGACTCCCCTTAAAGGAAAGTTTCCCACACTGACCAATGAATGGAATGCATTGCCTCCTCGAGAACTTATCCTTCAACGGAGAACAAGACCTTTCCCTATTAATCAGGGATGCGTACTCTTAAAGGAAAGTTTCCAAACATTAATCAAATGCACTGCTAAAAAGGAAAATACCTTCCTTTCCTTTACCTTTGTCGTGTTCATGCAACAAATTACTGATGTTGTTGCTTTTCTTGTCGCTTTTACGTTGTTCTTCGCCGACTTTGTCGGGATTTTTCTTTTCATCACTGCTTCCTTCGCCGAAAATCTCTTCCCATGTCCCGCTATGTTTTTTCGGCTTTAGGCGAAAATTTTTCTTGATGTCTTTGCCATTTTACTTTCTTCGCTCTTCTAACCTTGGTCGAGAAACTTCCTTTTTCTTGCTACATCATTTCTTGGTACCAAATTTGAAATCATCTTTTTCTTTCTCTTGTTTTTTTTTTCGCTCAATTTTCTAGCTTCAATGAAAATTTCTTCTTCGCCGCATTTTCTCTTGTTGCATGTATTCATAAATTTTTCCTTTCTTTTCTCGTACATGCATTTTCCCCTCTCCCGATTTTTTTTGTTTTTTGTTTGTTTGTTTGTTTTTTTTTTTTTGCATGCCTGCCACTTTTCTTTATTTGCATGCTTATTACCTCTTTTTTTTCTCTTTTTTTTTTCTTTATTCTGCATGCTCACCATTTTTCTTTATTTGCATGCTTATTACCTCTTTTTTTAAAATTCTTTTTTGGTCCGCCTGGATATACTTCTGATCTGCTAGATTTTGGAACTGTTCGACACTTTTGAAGTATTCCTGACTTTATTAATGATGCTTATGCATGTCCTATTTATGCCTAAATGATGCAATTAAGTAATGATGCATGCAATTTATTTTTACGATGCATGATTAAACTAGTGGTCACTATTTGACCCTACCATGCATGATTTATACTATAAATACAAATGGGGCTATATGATGCACGCTTATGCTGCAGAGACATAGTGAATGCCATAAAAATATTTATTTTTCTGATTGGTGGAATTTTATTTTCTTTTTTAGCGCACCCCTAATGCAGCTTATTGGATAATAAATGCAAATGTTGGATGCATGTACTACTTTATTTAATGCAAATGTGATTGTGGGTTCCCGGGAATGCGTGCTCCCGCGCCCCGCGCGCCCTTGGATAGGGGTGCGCGTACGTGCGGATGTGGTGACATCCACGCTCCGTTCCACCCTCCCTTGTCTGGGGAGGAGGGCGAAATCAAAAGTGCTGGGAGGATCTTTGTCGGAATAGCGCGCTGGAATGCGCCTCAGTTGCTTTTAGTTGATTTTGATCCAATATGGGAGCTTTGGGGTTTTCTATGTCAAGTTATCCCTTGTTTAGGGGATACCAAGATATAGGAATGCATCACCCTTCTATTCCCATTCTCCCTTTTTTAGGGGAAAACGTAAAAGTGCAAGGAAGGAATGTTGCAGCGCCCCCACTATGGATTTTATGAAAATAGCCTTATGGCCTATCTCGGATCACTATGGGTGCTTTGGGTTTTCTACGTCAAGTTATCCCTTGTTTATGGGATACCAGGACATAGGAATATATCACCTTTCCATTCCCATTCTCTATTTTTTAGGGGAAAATGTGAAAGTGCAAGGAAGGAATGTTGCAGCGCCCCCACTATGGATTTTATGAAAATAGCCTTATGGCCTATCTCGGATCACTATGGGTGCTTTGGGTTTTCTACGTCAAGTTATCCCTTGTTTAGGAGATACCAGGACATAGGAATACATCACCTTTCCATTCCCATTCTCCCTTTTTTAGGGGAGAACGTGAAAGTGCAAAGAAAGATGTTGCGAGGCCCCACTGGATCCAAAATGTTTTAGAGTCGCCATCTTTATTTTATTTTATTTTATTTATTTTTTTTTTAGGAAGCGGGCGCACCTCGGAATTTATTAATAAAACCAAAGATAGCAAAACAGGAGGGGGACAACCAGCCTTACCCGAAAGAACGGGGGGACAAAGGAGCCTAACCTCTAAAAGAATACAACAGGGGACTGAGAAAAACTATCTATGCTTACGGAAATTATAGAAGCCTAACTGATCATGAAGCAAAGCCTGTTCAACTGCACCCGAAAGAGACGACGTGGAAGCATAATACTGGAAGCCTTTATGAAACTGCGCCTCCGCCGCAAGTCTGTCTGCAACACAATTCTGCTCTCTGAAAACATGACTGATAGAGTAATCACCAAGATAAGTAACACAATCCCGAAGGTCATATGTATATCTCCAAGGCAGACTATGATGGCGGGAGAGGACCTGGACTGCTACCAAAGAGTCTGACTCCACTAAAACATTCTCCAATCTCAGATTACGGCACAAACGAATCCCATCCCGCAGAGCTTTAACCTCAGCTCCTGTATTAGTACCCGATCCATAAAAGGCTGAAAAAGCCATTATCAAATTACCCAAACAATCTCGCAATATGCCCCCACCCGAGTGAAAACCCCGAATCGCAGAACCATCAGTATTGAGTTTATAAAAACCCGGAGGAGGAGATAGCCAACGTAACCAACTTCCCCTTAGCATAGTAGGAGCAATGACAGGAAGACCAAGACACTCAAGCCCCAAATTAGCCACAAAAGAGGTCGAGGCCTTGGGGCGAAAGACTGACATCATATCATAAAGATGGCCTTTGATACTAGCAATAATCTTCCCAATTTGCATGGTCTGGTTGTCAAAAACTGCGCAACATCTTGACTTCCAAATCTCCCAACACGAAAAAACAAAGATGCCCACGCAACAAGCCCCAAACTGATTACGGATAGATATATCATTGCACCAAGACGAAAAAAGATGGTCTAAAGAACCATAGTGACTGTTGCGGTTAAGTAAGTTAGCAAAGAAGCTCCAAACACCTTTAGCTACATCTGAGAAAATAAACAAATGGGACAGGGTCTCACAAGCCGACTGCAAACAACAATGGCACTTGGAAACAATCGGAATCCTCTTAATGTGAAGCTGCATATCCACAGGGACAGCTCCATGAAACAACCGCCATATAAAAAGCGACAAATTTACCTTAACCGAATCCAATATCGCTAAATGATTTTCGCCCACCGCCTATCGTGAATTGAGGCCGAGAGTCGTGTTCAAATAAATCGAGGACCGAAATTGGCCAGAGTTTGATAGAGTATAGACGAGTCTGTCAGGAGCCTGCTCGTCACAAACAATGTTGCGGGCAACAGCGTGAATGTGAATGGGCAAACTAGGAAGAAGCTGATCAAGGGATAAAAGAGCTTGGCGAACTGTTAATGTGGCATCAACAGGGCGAGGACCCTCCAAAATTTCCCCACTCCAATTATCCAGCCAGAAAGAGATGTTGCCTTCCCCGATCACCCATCTACTTTGGGCCAGAACTGTAGGAATATGAGACAGTATAACTTTCCATTGGGGAGCAGCTAGGTGAGTTAGCGAAAAACCGTCATCTCCACCATACTTACTACGAACAAACCGGGACCAGAGGCTGTTACCTTGAAGAGCACTCCACGCCATTTTTGCATGGAGGGCCGACATAACTTGGTGCAATGATCGAACATCTAGGCCACCTGCTGAATAAGGCCGGCATATCGATTGCCAAGAAACCCAATGAGACCGAGAAACCCCCGCTGAACTCCAAAGAAAGTTCGCCATGCATGACTCAATCCTCCGAATAATAGAGTCAGGAACTCGAATCGAAGCAAGGGAGAAAGTCGGAATACTACTTAGCACCGATTTGATCAAAAGCCGACCTCCCATAGATAGAAGCCGACCTTTCCAACCAGAACAGCGATTAAGGATTTTTCGTTCGATATCTTCAAAAAAGGACTTCTTCATTCTGCCACAGAAAATAGGGATACCCAAATATCTCATCGGAAAATAGTGACGACTACACCCCGACCAATCGGCAATATTGCGAGACCTTAAAGCTGAGCATGAATCATGAACATAAAACCCGCTCTTACCAAGATTAATCAGCTGCCCAGAACTCAATTCATATTGAGTAATAATTTCTGAAAGAGCCAATATAGACCGTTTACTAGCGTTGCAGAAGATCAACATGTCGTCCGCATACAGGAGGTGAGAAATCGGAAAGCCACCACGGCCATGAGAATAGGGGGAGATCAACTGATTATGAACTGCCCTGATAATGGAGGCCGACAAAACTTCTTGGGCAAGGATAAACAGCAGAGGAGAAAGCGGATCACCCTGTCGAAGACCTCGTGCTGACGTGAAAAAGCCAAAACTCCCACCATTAACCCGAATGGAGTACCAGACATTACTAACCACCCTTGATATCAAGTCACAGAAGGAAGCGCAGAAACCCAAAGCCAGAAGAGCCCGCTGAAGAAAGTCCCATTCCATCCGGTCATAGGCCTTGGACATATCCAATTTAAAAGCCACATTCCCACCCCGGCATTTATGACCAATTCTGTGAATAAGCTCCTGGGCAAGAGCAATATTTTCTTGAATGCTTCGCCTTCACAAATCCCGATTGTTCCCAGGAGATAACATCTGTAAAACCATTGCCAACCAGGGAGGCTATGATTTTGAGATAATCTTACTAGTGAAGTTACAAAGGCTTATCGGTCTCGAGATCCGAAAGACCCAGCGGGTTATCAACTTTCGAATAAGAACTAGAGTGGTAGCCGAAATGCCCCTAGTTAACTGAGATCCAGCAAAAAACTCCCTGACTGCAGCTATCACATCCCCTTTGATAATATCCCAGCAACCTAAGAAAAAGTGACCCGTGAAACCATCGGGGCCGGGCGCACTATTAGGGTTGAGGTCCTTAATAGCTCGCCAAATCTCATCCTCCTCCGGCATCCGAATAAGATTATCATTACTCGAAGGCTTAACCTTGTTCGGAAGGAAATCAAATAAAGACTCATCAATAGTGTGCTGAGTAGAGGAGAAAAGATTTGTAAAGTGAGTAACTGCCTTTTCCCCAATCTTACTAGAATCTGAACTCCAAGAGCCATCCTCCATTTGGAGTTTAATTGTATTAGCCCGCCTACGATCACAGATGCTTGCATGAAAAAAAGAGGTGTTTCGGTCCCCATCTTGCAGCCAACAAAGTCTAGCCTTTTGTTGAATAAGCTCTGAGTCCCAAGCCAACAGTTGAGTCACTTCCTGTTTAACCAGCCCCAAGTACGTCGAAGTGTCAGAATCCCACTGAAATTGAAGCTCAACCTCAAGCCTATTTATTTCATCTTGCTTAGCAGCCAGCTTCCGTTGAACGTGCCCAAACACATGCCAGTTCCACCATTTAAGCTCTTTCCGAAGCAACTGAATTTTTTTGGAAAGAACTTCCATAGCCGAACCCAAGACAGGACGCTCCCATTGTACCTTAACGAAATCTTTGAAGCCAACATGATCCAGCCACATACGTTGAAATTTGAAAGAACCTTTGGGCTTAGAAATGCCGCGGCGATCCACCGATGGAGGGAGTGATCGAGTGAACCCCGCCTGGCGAGATGCGTGACACGAATGGCGGAATACCTAGAAAGAAACAAACCATTCAAAAGGACCCGATCTAACCGTTGCCAAATACGGTGGGATCCATCATGATTATTACACCACGTGTATTTGCTACCTTGGCCTTCAAAGCCCGCATCACATAAACACGCCTTATTTAGAAAGTCATTAAATTCATGAATACTTGGCCAATCGAAGCCAACCCCTCCAAGTTTTTCACTAGACTGAGCAATAACATTAAAATCACCACCCACAATCCATGGCTCCTGAAACTGAATAGATAAATCGGATAAATCATCCCAAAGAGCTTGTCTTTCCATTCTATCACATTTCGCATATACTCGAAAACAAGGGTGTCTTGAAGGTATCACCTATTAAGCATCTACAGGTTACATGTTGGGAAGAAGCGACCACCAAAGAAATCGAAGACGGCTATCCACAACACCATATATGCATGTTACTAGGATTACAATGAAAGAATCTTTGAAGATTGACTTTTAGAGAGCTTAGAATACGATCACCCGTTAACTTAGGTTCAAGAATAACATATAACAAAACATTATGTTGAGACTTGAGAATTTGAGATAATCCCTTGTGTCTTTGTTTCCAACTCCCGAGCATTCCAAAGATGACCCGCCATAAAAACTTATTGGGAGGGGGAGGTATGAGGGGCTACCCAGCGATCCTAGTTAACCTTTTATTTGTGTCACAATAAACCCTATCCTTAGCCTTCTTCGTGAGAACCTTGCAAGCGTTCTGAGCTGTTGTATCTCATGTTCGATGGAGGGAAATTAGTAAGATCATCGATGGAGTTGGATGCAGGTCGACTTGTGCGTGTATCTAGGCATATCGGCCCATCGAAAGAGACCGTAATAAAATTCTCGGCACACCAACCAAACCAGTAGGATCATCCTTCTCTGGTTAGTCTCCTCATCTAACTCGATAATACATCGAAAGTATTATGGGTTTGGACATCAACTTTGGATCTTTGGAGGGGTATCCATCACGAACATGAACATCTGCTCGAGAAGCGTTAGTGGGAGGCGGCGTGTGGAAGTAACCCCAGTTAACCTTGTCAAGCACGTCTCATTACTAGCGGGGGGGAAGTGGCGACCACCAAAACTTCCGAAGCACCAATCTCAACATTGTGTCTGATCCGAGGCCAGTCAAATTGGTAGAATCACGTACTTGCCACGTTAACCTCCATACTCGATGAAGTACCTGTGATTGGTTTGCAACCAGGACGCCATTGAGTCCTATCCGTTTTAGAACCATGGGGCAAATACGCCCTACCATTATCTATCTTTCTGTCTTACCATAATCATCGAAACCATTATCACCCTTTTTAGACTCAGAAATAGGAATTGCATTAAATCGAACACCAACAGGCGGTTCTTTCCACTACGACGAGGCGGCACAACATACGGGGGTTGGATCTTTTAGCGAACTTCGGTGGCGGTGACCACTACAAACAAGGGCCCGAATGTCAGGAGACCCACGGCTTAGAACAATATTGGATATTCCCCGAAGTCTAGGGGCGCGAGGAAGCCACATT
>JABEVN020003376.1:0-18493 GCA_013146195.2 Codonopsis lanceolata | reverse complement strand
AAATAATGCCAGCGGACTCAATGTGATGCACCGGTAGATGTTTACTTGACTTAAACCAATTAAGGATCGAATTCGACAAAAGCGAAGGCTCGGCGGAGCCAAGTAAGTATTAATCTCTACCATAAAACATGTCAAGGCAATTAATTGCTCAAAACCAATCTTTCATAACAACTTGTTGTAAACAACTAAACCAAGCTCATATTTGAGTAAACCCAATCAAACGGTGTCCAAACTTCGTAGGGATTGAAATTAGGGTTCAACATGTTCAAATCTTCCCTAGAGTCGACTAGTTGAGTCTTTACTCTAAATTCCCAATTTCAGGGTAATTGAAGCTATGTGCTTCATAACTCAACCTAGGCCATTTCTAAGCTCATCTAGGTTATAAATTCACCAAGGCATTGCAATGTGATTCATATACATCATAGAGTTCAATTTTGAGGATAGAACACATAACAACTTAACAACATACAATGTAGGCTCAAATTAGGGCATTCTCATATAGCACTTGTTCAAGCAACACATGTAATACATGTTTCTAACATGTTCAAAACCTTGAATAGACAAGATGAAAGAGTATTATAAACTTTACTAAGCATAAAATCCTCCCTACATGCTCCTAGCAAGTTCATACTTTCAAAACACAAGAAGAGAGCATAGGAAGCATATATGTGTCCTCATTGACCTCATACATCATAAATTTGTTTCCTTAGGGTCAGCTAAAGAACTAACTTACTTGTATACTACACCAAGAAAGCAAATGGAGAGATTGATCGGTTGGAAATGTTCTACTCTTCAAGCTCGCTCTTCTATGGTGGTGGCTTGAGCAATGGAAGAAGGGATGAAGGAAGACCAAGAGGAAAGCTTCAGAAGCCATGGAACTCTCAAGAACTCTCTCTCTCACGTTTTTGAAAAGCCTTGACAAATGAGGAGTCTCAAGGTTTGAAATGTGGCTTATATTGGTTGAAAATAAATCTGGAGGGACATGCGTCAACATGACGTGGTTGATAATATCTCGATTTTGGTAGCTTAAATTAATCACTAAAGGTCTCTAATCCACCCTTAAAACTTTATTAGAGATGTTAGGGTATAAGTAAGGAGGGTTAGGGGTTTAAGTGGGGTTTAGAAAAGGTTTGGATAGGGGTTTGGGTGTAAAAGTCGTACAACAGAAAGCAGGGAAAAAATTCGTAGGTGAATTTCGATGTTGGGCGGGCGCTTTCCTCACTTTAGGCACCAGGCGGGCGCTGGGCTTGTGAGCCTATCTCGCATCAAGGCCATTTTGCAATGCTCTCGGCTCTTGAGGCGGGCTAGTGATCAAAATCCGATGCGAGGCGCATCGCCTAACCCTTGAACTTGGTCTAAACATGTCCTAAATGGTCCCAAACCTATGGGCAACCATTCTAAGGTCTAACCCAACTCAAAACAAGTCGGAAACACACCGAACAACATACGGAACAAGGTAGAACAAGGCTCGAATCATGCGACGAATGGTTAACGAATCAAACACCAATCAAACAAGGATAACTTGGACATGGAAAAGGCTTGTTTAAACATGGTTATGACCTAAATACAAGGCCAAGAACTCAACGAACATTTCACATGACGAAATACAAGCAATTACGAGCAACGAGGGAATCGCTAAGGCCAAAACAAAGCAATCGAACCGGCGATTCAACAAGCAAGCATACATGATTCTAAACATGTTAAGAGCTTCGTGAATGACTTATGAATGTTTCACATCATTATGAATGTTTCCAAATCATTTATAAACTAGGTAAACATGCTCACAATCAACAAGAAAACATGAAGGCAAGCACACAATGCACATGCAAGAATCCGGGGTGTTACACGGTCAACAACTTCAGCATGAGTCTTCAACTGTAAGGCTATCAATCGATGACTAATCTTTCCATCGAGGCCTTTTTCAAACATCCTAGCCTTTTGTTTGTCATTCTCAATGAGACCTGGAGCATAATATGATAATTCTATGAACTTGACGCCATACTCATCTACCGTCATATTTCCTTATACTAGATTGAGAAATTCAACCAGTTTTACTATCGCGCTCTCAGGAAAATATTTCTTATTGAAGACTTCGAGAAATAACTCCCAAGTGTACTCTCCCATCCCATTTGCTTCAACAATCCTCATCTCGGATTGCCACCACTCATCAGCCTCTCATTCGAACTTGAACGTGGCAAGGTTGACTTTCTGTTCACTCGTGAGGGTCATAGTTCTAAAGATCTTCTTCATACTCTCAATCCATTCTTCCGGCTTAATGGTGTTTGGTGCGCCTGAGAAGGGCTTAGGGCTTCTCTTTTGGAAGATGTCAAGTGGGTCCTTTGCCACTGGTCGAGGTTGAGGAACTGCAAGCTGAGGTTGCAATACAGCAGGCTGAGGTTGCGGTGCTTGGCCGAGGTTGCGGTGCCTCAGCCGAGGTTGTGGTTGAGGTTGAACAATCGACCAATTCGTCTACCGCCGTGTCAAATTCTCTCTCGTAGAAGGTTTATTATAAGCCGAGGGTCTACTAAGCGGGATTTTCGCGTTAGTGGCTTCGAGGCGTCGGGGTTTTCGTTATTCACGTTATGTTGGCTTCCGTGATTGTTCCCCACACTCTCGAAAACGAGTCCTCTGCTCTTCCTCCTGTTTCCTCGGCCACGGCCTCGGTTAGCGGTACGTCCACCGTATACGTGCCATTTGATACTAATACAAAAATGAGCAAGTGTCAAATAATGCCTAAAATTTTATCACACTAAAATGGTGCTCGCTAATTGGCGTGACGTAAATGAAAACAATCTACATAATTGTTAAGTAATATCAATTCTTCCAAATCGTATGCACTCGAAATACACCAACATGATATATAGTTCGAAATGAATGTCAAACGAATATAAAAATTTCCTCAACATTTATTCAATATCAAACTTTATTTCAATGTTTCAAAAATTGGATACACCTCGTGTTTTCCAAGTCTAATAAACTAAAATAGGACAAATTCTTACGAGTATCCAATAGTGTATCAGCCTCAATCCAAATAAAGGAAATCATAACTTAAAGCTATAATTGTAAATTTAGAACTACAATCGCACACTTAAAGCTATTGGGTAACTAATGGTATAAACAAAATCATAACCTTATACTACAATCAATTCCTAATTCTATTAATTCATAAATCCTAAACCATCGAGGATCGAAGCCTAAGCTCGATACCACTGCATGCGCCCAAACTTGGGTCCGACAATTTGGACCCACAATTTGGCTACGTCACCAACAATCAATACCTAAAATTCATAATAACTCCCAAAGGTAATAATTAATAAATTTAATATCCTCCAAATGTAACTAAAATACAACCACAAAATATCCGAAACGAAATCCAAAATAAAACAGATCAAAGTTAATTAAACTTCCAAAGTGCAAATTAACTAAAAATGTCTAAAACTTCTTTGACCATCTTCATTCATCTACTCGAAACAATTCATCTAGCCAAACAAAATGTCACCTAGAAGAGAAAGAATATGAAAGGGTGAGCGAACAATGCTCAGTAAGTTCATATACAACCCCTCCGGTTACTAAGGAGGAGTTGATCGAAATAAATTAAGGAATCAAAATAGAAAGTTCCAATATCTAAAATGCGAAAATCAAATAGACAAAGTTCAAATATTCAGATTTCAAATATATTTTCAGGATTCCAAGTGAAGGATAAAGATACAACAAACGACTCGAGTAATCCAATTATCACCAACCGTCCCATACCAACTGGCGACAACAAACGACTCACAGATAAATATTTAGGATTCCAAACGAACGATAATAATGCAAAGGACGACTCGAGTAGTCCAATTGTCACAAACCGTCCCATACCAGCTGGAGAAAACAGACAACTCACAGATACCAAGATCACATAAGCGGTCAAAGACTTGTTCGAACAATGTTACAAAATATTCTAAAGACCCATAAGGGTAAAGGTTTCTAAAGGGTATATCCGGATAACTAACCACATGACTAGTGGTTAAAGGGTTTCGAAAGGTCACATTCACCCGTGACTAGGTAAATCGAAACGTCACATTTACCCGTGACTAGGTAAATCAAAAGGTCACATTAACCCGTGACTAGGTAAATCAAAAGGTCACATTTACCCGTGACTAGGTTGTTTGACTTAGTGATCAAGGTAGAAACTTTTAAATAATCAAATACATTTTACAAAATGAATTTCAAACACATTTATGTATCAAATAGATATCTCACATAAAACATGATAGGTATGTGAGATTAAACGAAGGAGCATAATCATGAGTAATGAAATGAACGAAATCGACGGAGTTCAAAATCAAATACCGATACAAAATCGGCACACGTTTTCAAGGAAAGACATTTATCAAAGAAACAAATGAAGCCTAACAGTATGGAACGAAGAATTCAAATGACCTAAATGAGGTATAATCCCTTACCTCGAAATGCTTAGCAAAATTATTCTTGTCATGCGTACAATCGTCTCACGCTCGTTCGTCAGAAGCTAACATTTAACGTAATAGAGTATCAATTAATATATCATTTTAATATTATATTTCTTTATTTGACAAATTTTCTTTTTAAAATTCTTAAAAGTTTCAATCACACACACACATCATCCGTTGGATAAATATTATATATATAATATGTAATCATTACTCCTATTAACTACTATATATCATATGTTAGTATTGTATCTCACACACACAGCACACATACTCACGCACAACACACACACACTGTTCCAACACACATAACTCACAATATATTCTAACTCATGAAATTCGATTTCCCTCTCCCATTTACTGTTTCACATCATTATTATTATTATTATTTTTCGATTTGAATATTTCTTCACCTACTTTCAATTACTCATTAAAAGTTATACAACAACGAAATAATGTTACTTAGGAAATTTTGGATGAAGACTTACAGTGATTTTCTCCGAAAAATGAAAATTGCTCTCGTCTTGCCTCGCAATATTAAATTTTCCGATCCCTTCTCTTTTTTCTTTTTCTTTTTTTGTACTCCGTTAAAGATAAAGGGTTTTCTCCTCCTTTAACCCATTATTTATATAAGAACCCTATTAGGTTTCCTAACCCTAACATTAAATGGGCCAAGACCAAACTTTTAATTGGGTAATATTATTAGGGAATAGTAATTAATCCTAGTCACAAGTGGGTCAAGCCCAACCCAAATTAATTAGTTACATAATAGGTTCAAAGCATTAATTTAACACAATAATTATAACATTAATTTTATAGGTCCAAAAGCGATAAGTAATATAAAAAAATATTTTAATTAAAATTATCGGGGTATTACACTCTCACCCCATTAAAAGAAGTTTAGTCCCTAAACTTAACACACCAAGTCTTACAAAGGGCTCAAGATGTTCCTCTTCGAACTAAGAATAAACCAAGTTACTCCCAATAGATATAATGACTACGTAGAATAAACTTTAGTAGATCCTAGGCATTCAATCATTAAATGTAATCGAGGCAATCCATTAGTCCAAACGTCACATGTAAAACTCTTAATGCCCATACTTTATCCAACAAGCAGATGACCAAACCATTCGTCAAAATTATCAACACCTAATTGAACTCAAAAGACAATATATAAATACTTAGGTAACAGAAATATATCTCTTGGTCGTTGTGTTAATTAATCGACATCTAAGTTCTCATGTAAAAATTTGATAGGTCGTATAAGTGTGGCAATGTGATCAATTAAGAAACAATACGCTGAATAAAAATTTAACGTTGTGAAGTTATATAAGGATGTACTATACCTGTTTCCATATCATTCGTCTCGAGCAGCCATCGCGTAAATTCTTCCATGTGCATTTGGTTTAGGTTTACCATTTAGCTGCTCTCGCGCAAAATTTTCCTTCAATGGTTCCGGGTAATCCTTGATCCTATGCCCTATCTTTCCGCAATTAAAGCAGGCTCCCGTAGTCCAGTAACAAGTATCAGTCCTATGTTTTCCACCACACTTATTACACTCAGGGTCGTTATTCTGATTCTGCTGCTGACCTTGATTCTGATTCCGCCACTGATTTGATCCGTTAGACCGATTGTCCTCTATGGTTCTCTTCTTATTTCCACTATAACTTCCTCCTTGATAGCCCGACTGATCTCGAGAACTACTTCCAAGACTCTCAAAACCTCTCTTTTTCTCTTCCTTCTTCTTCCGGTAGTTTGCTGACACCCGTTTAAATAATCTAAAACATTTTACAAAATGAATTTCAAACACATTTATGTATCAAATAGATATCTCACATAAAACATGATAGGTATGTGAGATTAAACGAAGGAGCATAATTATGAGTAGTGAAATGAACGAAATCGACGGGGTTCAAAATCAAATACCGATACAAAATCGGCACACGTTTTCAAGGAAAGACATTTATCAAAGAAATGAATGAAGCCTAACTGTGACGACCCGACCCGGATTCCAACACGAAATCCCAAGGTTGTGCCGCTGGAACTAACTTAAGAAGAGGACAAACATTTGATAAGCGGTAGTGCTAGTCAAACAGTCGAGCAAACTCGCTCTAAACATGAACATAACACCGCACTAAAATACGGTATTTCAAAAATCGAATTAGCGGAAGCAATATAAGAAAGAAGTCCCAAGCTATGAAGCTCGAAACCAACGACAATGAAAACCAAGAGAGACATTATCTCTCAAAGGAGGAAAAACAAAACTTGCGTGCCGCAACATTGCAGACGCTAATCAAACCATCGGCACTCCAGGCCGGCGTTTCAACAAAGAACCAACCTGATATAACAATTACCCAACGGCTAAAGCATACCGGGGTCAAGCAACAACTATAAAAACTAGAATAAGGAAATTCCCCAAAGCTATCAAGGCCCTGAGACAATCGAAATAAATACTAAAACCAAACAAGGCACGACACAACACGCCGCCCAAGAAAAACCAATACAAATACCCAAGTATTCTACCCAACTGTAAAGTCTAAATAACTTTAAAAAATGTCGATCTCACAAGAATAGCAAAGTACATTAAATTAATGACAATGCTAAAAAAGAACAAGACTCCACAAGCTGCTACTCGGGAAAGTCGGCTGCTACAAACACGAACCACACGATCTAACCTCGATCTATCGACCACCGCGCTAAGATCACTAACTACTCGACCTCAATGCATCTATCGCATCGCAACTAAAAACAAGTACGGGATGAGTCATAATGACCCAAGATGCGCTACCACAATATATATGCAACATATAATTATGTAACATAAACATAACCAAGGTGTCATTTTATATATGACGTAAAAACCCGTGAAGAGGTCGTATCGTTTCGATACTCCACAAGATATCCACTTCTTCTTACTTACTAAACCGTCCAAATGAACCAGGGTGTAATTCCCTTCAACACACAAATCAAATGAATTAGAAGGTAGTTCCCACAAAACATCATATGCAAGTATACATATCATTATATATACGAATCAAGCTATTCATATAACATCACGTGTAAGGGTGCATGTTTATATATATACACCTATATCAGTATGTATATCTCTAAATATACATATGAAATCTCCCATAAATATCATCATGATATAATTATGTGTGCATATCTATATATACACATCAAAGTCTTTCATATATATATCATCATATACAAGTATGCATATATCTATATATACATATCAAATCTCTCATATAATCATCGCCCAATTCAAACATGGTCAATAAGATCTCATGTTCAACTAACACTTTGTTATCACATAAGTGCCCATAGTAAGCCACATAAAGGATAGAGAAGGATACCAAATCACTTCCGTCGTATTGCTCCCGCAATCACAACTGTTAATCAAATCGCGCCGGTGATACCGTGTTCGGTATCAAAGTACCGAGCTCTCTCTGGTCCGAGCTCTCTACTCGAAAATAGCACTAGCCAATGCGCTCTTTTGGTTACGCAAAGGGGCTACTTCCCCACCAGTAGCAAGCCGAGGTGTGTGTGAAACCGAATCCCGTACGGCGATACATTGCAACCACGAATCCCATAATTCGTGAAAACAATGCATCGCCCCACCATCATCATGAAAACTCAAGTAATGCCAGCTGGACTTATATGCAATGCACAAGTAGATGTTTACTTGCTAATTCTCAAGTAGATATAATGACCTACTAAACTCATACGATTATGCACATTGTTACATAAATCACAAAACCACAATAGGAACTCATTTGAGTCTCTAAAGCATAAGTGCCAAGTTTGTTCACTCTATTCAATTCAAGTCCCAAAAGCTATTAATCTAGTCAACTGGAATATAATTGTCATAGGATCTCACCACGATCCTCGTAAGGTTCAATTGTTCCTTAACTCGACTCGTTGAGTCTTTACTACAATTCCAACCAAATAGAGTTTGAACACTATATGTGTCCCAAGACTCTTTTCTATGTTCTCGTTTGAGGCATAGCAAGGTTCTCATTCCATTTAGAAATTTAGTTCAAGTCCCAAGTCAATTATATGGGAAGCCTAAGTTGATTATTGTGAAATCAAAGCTTAGTTCAATTTTGATTCATAATTCCACTTAATAGTAGAATCCAAGTTCACCACAATTCATTAACTGTAGAACAGATCAGGCACGAAGGCAAATACATTCAATATGCTCATAAGTCATATCATAGAAACACATAGAAGAATCAATTCTTGACAAGGTAGGAAATCATGCATTTAGTCATAATATAAAATATACACAGTATTCCATATTCACCTATGAAATTCAATAGAGTCACAACTTAACCATCAGTCCATTAAGTACTATCCAAGACTACTCCGTTAGTCTCGGATCATGAAGTCATTTACTAAACTCTTCCTAAAGTAGTAACTCATTCAATAACACAAAAGTCGATGGTAGTCAAAGACTTAAGCAACACTAGGAGCGGTAATAACCCGTAAGGTCAAACCATACCGGTGAGTCTTAGATAACAACATGGTCATCCTAGCGACTTATACAAGTAGACTCCATGTATAGAGTACTAAGAAAGCCCCAATCCAAATCTTCTCATAGAATAGTCCTCAAATTCATTATTCAACAAGTAGGTGTTTTTACTCATTAAAGACTCAAGTAGGAATTCGACAAGAGAGAATTCAACCCTGTCAAGTAGATACATCAATCTACAACATGCTCTCAATTTGCATTTGCTTCACACAATCACATAAACCACATAAGAACTCGATTGAGTCTTATAATCACTCATATCAAACATGCCCTTCAATCCATCCCAAAGTCACGTAGGCTAATATATTAGTCTAACGCACTACAAACATCGTAGGGATTGAATGCGAGTCGGTATTGTTCAATAACTCCCTAATTTCAACTCCGGTGAGTTTTACTAAAATTCAACCAAGTTGAGAATTGATACTCTATGCATCACATTGCCCTTTCTTAAGTTCTCCTTTCATTTAGAACTCGATAACTAGGCCGTTCATGATCTTAAACTAGCCTTAAACACAATCCCGAGTTTCAAACCCTAGTTTCGGTGATTTTGTTAAACCTTGAATTGAAACATATTCCTTCACAAGAGTTATTCCTAAGCTCATTATAAACAACATTCATGCTTTACAAAATGTCAAAATCACAACTTCATAGAGAATTCATAAAATCCTACACATGTTTCAAAGGTTGAATTGGAGGATTTCTCTTCACAAAATGTGTTCACAATCATTAATAGAACAACTATAATGAAGGGGTCATGCTATTTTATTGAACATGAAAATTTTAGGGATTTCTCAACGTACCTTAGTCCTAAGATTAATGGAGGAAAGGTTGATTAGAGCAAGGATTGTTGTAGAGAAGATCGAGCTTCGATTTGGCGGTCTCGGTTCGACGATCGGACCACCGGATCTCCGGGAAATGATCTCTCAAGTTGGTGTGACCTCCATGGACGAAATTTGGAGCTATGTCTCTGAATCTCTGGTTATGTTGAGCACAAAATGGCTGGAAGGGATGAAGTTTGTGTTTATATACTTCCTAAGAGGTCCCTAATCCAAGTGAAGTGATTAAGAGACTTTTTATTGGCTAAGGCATGGAGACCATTGATAAGCCATGATCCAAGGGTCTAAGAGGGTCTTAGACAAGTCAACAAAGGTGGCTGAGACTCACTTAGGTCGGCCAAGGGCAAGGGTGCAAGAGTCAAGGGGGTCTTCAACCAAAACAAGTCAAAAACCCAAAATCTGGAAAACAGACAGTCAATCTTGTAAAATCGACCATAAATAGCTCACACCTCCAAATGAGGTGATTATTGATTCTTATGAAACTAGACTCTTTAAACTATAGTTTAGCCTTTTAAATTACTCAATTTTGACTTATATTCATTAAAATATGGCTACTACAAGTTCAAGTACAGAAGCTGATATCCTGAAAACATAATTCTGGCACAGCCGTAAGTCAAGACCTAAATGAGGTACTTATACACCTTGGAAAAATACCATATTTTACAGGGAGTATCCTAACATATTTAGGTAAAACATACTAAAGTTTTAGAAAATTCTCTTTAGTAGATTGGTACCAGAATTTTCCCGAAGTTCGCCCAAAACCGGACTGAATATGTGAAGTGATATGTTGGTCATCTTATTTCCAAATGCAACAAATCTATGAACATTGATTGTGCAAGCATGAGAAATACTAGTACACTTGGTTTAGAACTTAAATGAACTTCTCTCAAGTTTAAAGCACAAACAATACAAGCAACGAAGGCAATCCCGAGAAACCCTAAGGCTCAAACGAAGCAACAATGCTTCTAAACTCTCAACCAAGCATACAACAACTAAGATGAACATTGTAAATCTTATATGCAAGGTACTAAGACTCCAATGAGACTTATTTAGGTGCTATCATGTTAAGATAAACACTCGACGCATTAACAACAAAGCATGCAACACGAGAAAGTCAAATACACGAAGGTTCGGGGTCTTACAGGGACGGTTGGTGACAATCGGATTACTCGTGTCGTTTGTTGTATCTTTATCCTTCACTTGGAATCCTGAAAATATATTTGAAATCTGAATATTTAAACTTTGACTATTTGATTTTCGCATTTTAGATATTGGAACTTTCGATTTTGATTCCTTGATTTATTTTGGTCAACTCCTCCTTAGTAGAACCGGGTTGTATGAACTGTGAGCATTGTTCGCTCACCCTTTCTTACTCTTTCTCTTCCAGGTGACATTTAGCTTGGCTAGATGAATTGTTTCGAGTAGATGAATGAAGATGGTCAAAAAAGTTTTAGACAGTTATAATTCATTCGTACTTTGAAAATTTTATTAATTTTAATTAGCTTAATATTGGATTTTGTTTCAGACATTGGTGGTTGTATTTTAATTACAATTGAGGGATATTAATGTTGATTAATTATTAGTATTGGGATTTATTATGGTTTTAAGTATTGATTATTGGTGACGTGGCCAAATTTTGGATCCAAATGGTCGGACCCGAGTTGGGACGTTACAGAGTGGTATCAGAGCTTAGGTTTCAGATCCGGATGGTTTTGGGATTTAGGAATTAATTAAAATTAGGAATTGATTGTAGTGTAAGGTTATAATTTTGTTTATACCATTAGTTACGTACCCAATAGCTTTAAGTGTGCGATTGTAGTTCTAAGTTTACGAATATAGCTTTAAGTTATGATTTCCTTTATTTTGATTGGGGCTGATACACTATTGGTTACTCGTAAAAATATGTTCTATTTTAGTTTATTAGACTTGGAATACACGAGGTGTATCCAATTTTTGAGACATTGGAATAAAGTTTGATATTGAATAAATGTTAAAGAAATTTTTGTATTCGTTTGACATTCATTTAGAACTATATATCGTGTTGGTGTATTTCGAGTGCACAAGATTATAAGATAAGCTTTGGAAGAAATTGATGTTACTTAACAATTATGTAGATTGTTTCCATTTACGTCACGCCAATTAGCGAGCACCATTTTAGTGTGATAAAATTTTAGGCATTATTTGACACTTGCTCGTTTTTGTATCAGTATCAAATGGCACGTAGAGGTGGACATACCGCTAACCGAGGCCGTGGTCGTGGCCGAGGAAACATGGGAGGAAGAGCAGTAGAGGACTCCGTTTCCGAGAGCGTGGGGGAACAATCTGGAAGCCAACTTAACGTGAATAACGAAAACCCTGCCCCTGAAGCGTCTCAGCCTAACGCATCAAATCCCGCCTTAGTAGACCCCGTGCTTATGATGAACCTTCTACAGAATTTGACACGAGCGGTAGACAGGATTGGTCAGATTGTTCAACCTCAACCACAACCTCAGCCTGAGGCACCGCAACCTCACCCCGAAGCACCGCAACCTCAGCATGCCGTATTACAACCTCAGCTTGCAGTTCTTCAACCTCGACCAGTGGCAAAGGACCCACTTGACATCTTCTAAAAGAGAAGCCCTAAGCCCTTCTCAGTGCACCAAACACCATTAAGCCAGAAGAATGGGTTGAGAGTATGAAGAAGATCTTTAGAACTATGACCCTCACGAGTGAACAGAAAGTCAACCTCGCCACGTTCAAGTTTGAAGGAGAGGCTGATGAGTGGTGGCAGTCCAAGATGAGGATTGTTGAAGCAAATGGGGCGGAGAGTACACCTGGGAGACTTTTCTCGAAGTCTTCAATAAGAAATATTTTCCTGAGAGCGTGCAGGACAGTAAGTTGGTTGAATTTCTCAATCTAGAACAAGGAAATATGATGGTAGATGAGTATGCTGTCAAGTTCATGGAACTATCAAAGTATGCTCCAGGTCTCATTGAGAATGACAAACAAAAGGCTGGGATGTTTGAAAGAGGCCTCGATGGAAAGATTAGCCATCGATTGATAGCCTTACAGTTGAAGACTTATGCTGAAGTTGTAGACCGAGCCAGAATACTTGAACGAGTGTCAGCAAACTACCGGAAGAAGAAGGAAGAGAAAAAGAGAGGTTTTGAGAGTCTTGGAAGTAGTTCTCGAGATCAGTCGGGCTATCAAGGAGGAAGTTATAGTGGAAATAAGAAGAGAACCATAGAGGACAATCGGTCCAAGGGATCAAATCAGTGGCGGAATCATAATCAAGGTCAGCAGCAGAATCAGAATAATGACCCTGAGTGTAATAAGTGTGGTGGAAAACATAGGACTGATACTTGTTACTGGACTACGGGAGCCTGTTTTAATTGCGGAAAGATAGGGCATAGGATCAAGGATTGCCCGGAACCATTGAAGGAAAACTTTGCGCGAGGAACAGGCAGCGGCGATAAACCTAAACCAAATGCACATGGAAGAATTTACGCGATGGCTGCTCGAGACGAATGATATGGAAACAGGTAAAGTACATCCTTATATACCTTCGCAACATTAAATTTTTATTCAGCCTAGTGTTTATTAATCGATCACATTGCCACACTTATACGACCTATCAAATTTTTACATGAGAACTTAGACGTCGATTAATTATAACACAACGACCAAGAGATCAATTTCCGTTACCTAAGTATTTATATCTTGTCTTTTGAGTTCAATTAGGCGTTGAGAATTTTGACGTATGGTTTGGTCATCTGCTTGTTGGATAAAGTATGGGCAATAGGAGTTTTACATGTGACGTTTGGACTAATGGATTGCCTCGGTTACATTTAAGGATTGAATGCCTAGGATCTACTAAAGTTTATTTTTCATTGTCATTATGTCTATTGGAAGTAACTAGGTTTATTATAAATTTGAAGAGGAACATCTTGAGCTCTTTGTATGACTTGGTGTGTTAAGTTTAGGGACTAAACTTCTTTTAAGGGGGTGAGAGTGTAATACCCCGATAATTTTAAATAAAAAATATTAATTCGTGTTAATTAATATTACAATCGTTTTAGACCTATATAATTAATGTTATAATTATTGTGTTAGATTAATGCTTTGAACCTATTAAGTAACTAATTAAATTGGTTTGGGCTTGGCCCACTTGTGACTAGGTTTAATTATAATATTACCAAATTAAAAGATTGGTCTTGGCCCATTTAATGTTAGTGTTAGGAAACCTAATATGGTTTCTGTATAAATAAGGGTTAAAGGAGGAGAAAACCCTTTATCGATTAACGAAGTAAAAAAAAAAAAAAAGGAGAAAAGGCGAGAGGTGAGAGAGCGCCTATGGCAAGCAATAGAGGTAAATAATTTTTCTTTCTTCCTGTTCAATTAGATTGATTGAGAAGGTATAGATATATATATATATATATATATATATATATATATATATATATATATATATATATATATATATACAACATATAGTGCACAAAGTCAACCGGTGGATTTGAAAAAGAAAAAAAAATTATTCAAACAAACAATGTACTATTATGTGTTTTGTGTGCGTGAATAGTGTGTGTTTTGTGTGTGTACCGTGAATAGTGTGTAGTGGATTAAGTCGGTGTGTGTGTGCGTGAATAGTGTGTGTGTGTTTTGTGTGTGTGTAGAGTTAGTGTGTTAGTTTAGTTTTATTATTTATTTATTAACTTATTGATTTTCAAAACCTAAAATAACTACAATTACTAACTATATATATATTTTTGAAAGACAACATTGTTAGTATGTAAGTTGGATTTTTTTTTGGTGAATGGAATTTACAATGTTTTAATAGGAGTATCTTATAGTATCAACAAGTTATATTTATAAAGAAAATCTATATTTTAATACATTTGGTGAGGTACTTGTTGGAGGTTTCAATTTAAGTTAGTATTAAGTGTACGTTTAGGATATGTTAATTGTTGAGGATTATGAATTGGTATGAACGTAAGAAATTAATTAGTAGAATAATATTAATTAGTGACTTGCTACGTTGTAATTTTAGAATCGGACAAACGGGCTTAGGACGACCAATTGTGTTGCGGGATCATCTACGCTAAGCAGTTTCAAGGTAAGGATTATACCTCATTTAGGTCTTTTGAATTATTCGTTTCATACCGTTAGCTTCCGTTATTTCTTTGATAAATGTCGTTCCTTGAAAACGTGTGCCGATTTTGTATCGGTATTTGATTTTGAACTCCGTCGATTTCGTTCATTTGATTACTCATAATTATGCTCCTTCGTTTAATCTCACATACCTATCATGTTTTATGTGAAATATCTATTTGATACATAAATGTGTTTGTAATTCATTTTGTAAAATGTATTTGATTATTTAAAAGTTTCTACCTTGATCACTAAGTCAAACAACCTAGTCACGGGTAAATGTAACCTTTCGATTTACCTAGTCACGGGTTAATGTGACCTTTCGATTTACCTAGTCACGGGTAAATGTGACCTTTAGATTTACCTAGTCACGGGTTAATGTGACCTTTCGAAACCCTTTAACCACTTGACAAATGGTTAGTTATCCGGATATACCCTTTAGAAACCTTTACCCTTATGGCTCTTTAGAATTTTTTGAAACATTGTTCGAATAGGTCTTTGACCGCTTATATGATCTTGGTATCTGTGAGTTGTCCGTTGTTTCCAGCTGGTATGGGACGGTTCGTGACAATTGGACTACTCGAGTCGTCCTTTGCATTATTATCTTTCGCTTGGAATCCTAAATATTTATCTCGTGAGTCGTCCGTTGTCGCCGGTGGTATGGGACGGTTGGTAACAATCGGATTACTCGAGTCATTTGTTGTATCTTTATCCTTCACTTGGAATCCTGAAAATATATTTGAAATCTGAATATTTAAACTTTGACTATTTGATTTTCGCATTTTAGATATTGGAACTTTCGATTTTGATTCCTTGATTTATTTTGGTCAACTCCTCCTTAGTAACCGGAGGGGTTCTATATGAACTTGCTGAGCATTGTTCGCTCACCCTTTCTTACTCTTTCTCTTCCAGGTGACATTTAGCTTGGCTAGATGAATTGTTTCGAGTAGATGAATGAAGATGGTCAAAAAAGTTTTAGACAGTTATAATTCATTCGTACTTTGAAAATTTTATTAATTTTAATTAGCTTAATATTGGATTTTGTTTCAGACATTGGTGGTTGTATTTTAATTACAATTGAAGGATATTAATGTTGATTAATTATTAGTGTTGGGATTTCTTATGGTTTTAAGTATTGATTATTGGTGACGTGGCCAAATTTTGGGTCCAAATGGTTGGACCCGAAGTCAGCGTTAATCGAACTTATCTCCCGTTGAGGACTGTGGCCAAGACTTCCTTTAAGGTTATTTGTATCAGATTAATAAATGAAGACCATTTTATCGAGGCACACACAACCCAAGTTACGTAAGTGTTCTTACAATTATATTATATAATTTGTTGATATATAGAGCTTATTTGCAGGTTTTAGTGCGTGAGGGTTACCCATTACCACTGGTGTCTATATATTGGGATTCGTTTCACGACCGGTGTGCATCGTGGTGGAAAGACTTGTTTCGAGACTTAACTTGATTTGTACTCACATAGTGTAGGATATAGTCGTGTTGGGAAGCATCGAGACTATTATTTTAGACTAGCAAGTTTAGTAATTATGGTTATTGATAATAGTATGGTTAATGATAATAGCAAGTTAAGATATAAAAGGTACCAGTTATCGAACAAGTTAAATTACATATGAAAATTGTCTAAAATATCATTCAAATAACGCAATCAAGTGTTTCTTCTACGACGGACGCCTAGATCGCTCTCCCTCTGCTTGGCCACTTGTAGACGGTCTCGGTCCCCCGTGTTGCTGCCCTCCCAATGCTCTGTATGCACTCTGGATCGTTATTCCCAACTCTTCGTATGATATATCTCGGTCTCCCGCACCATAACGCGCGTCGCCATCGGTTCCAACAAACCCGTGCTAAGGCTAACCATATCCCATGGATCGTAAACTGCATCGAGCGATCCATTGGAAGGTGGAATGATGCTCGTGGTTACATACGATTGATGAGATACACGTTTGTACCAATCCATATAGCCAGTACACACACCGTCATGGTCGCCGATAACTATACCAAGTTGTTGCTCGATAAGATATGTCTTTCCCAAATATCGAAGTATCGGATGAGCATTGCCAAGACCTTCTTATTTGCCGCCAGACTCTTCCGATATCGGGGCAATAATCATCCTCGGAATCGCCTGCACGCGTATCCAAACTATTTAAAACGCGATCGTGGTGGTATGGTGAACATGATTAGTTGATCCTATGCATCAATGGTATAAGGCTATCCAGGAAACAAGATAAATCTTTGTCTAACACCTTTCGGTATATGGCATCCAAATAACCTACAATAATTGAAAACAATTGATTAATAATATATAAAATATGATTATTTTCTACATATAATCAATACATAAAAGACATTAAGACGCGCATCATCCCTGGCGTCGAGTTGTTCCAGCAGACCTCTGTCGGTCAGCGGGCACACCGTACTTCTTGTGCTCCCACCTACTTGCAAGTTCCTAACCTTCGTAATAGTGCGTTAAGGAATATTTGTTGTACACATTCGAATCGCTCAAATATCCATGTCTATTTGAACAAAATACACATCATTTAACTATAAATACAAGTATAAAATTAAAATATAAATGCAAGTATACAAATTAAAATATAAATACAAGTATACAAATTTAACTATAGATACAAGTAATTACCTCCATAATGTGGAATATCAGGCCATCGTCTCCCTGTAATTCACCTCTGTTGCACTCCCTAAATGTTTATATAAAAAGATTAGGGCAGCTCCCCCTGTGAGTAAGTATGCAACATCCAAATCGCTAAGGAATTCTAAGTATGTCATGCTAACCATGTTTCCACTCTTATCTGCAAAAATATATAACCCAACATGTATAACAAATAAGCGAAGAGAAAAGCGCAACTAGTTTATGGATCCTCGAGATAATGCATCCAAACAAAAGCAGTGCGTAGCCACCCTAGCCTCACGGAGCACGCCTTTCTAGCACCACGCATTCCTCTCTTCGGGCCTCATCTTGAGACACTCCTAAATACCAACAAATGCAATCAAGAACTTTGCAGGAACCGAACCTTCCAAAAGATCGACTTCTAGCAATTGGAAGACTAGTCACCGAAATATATCATCAAGTGTTATAGTCATCTCACCAAATGACATGTGTGGAAAGTATGGTCTGCATGCCACCGCTCCCATAGCACTAACCAATACCTTATCACTCTCGGATATGAGACATGCCTTAGCCATGCATTAGTTTGATTGCTGGCGTCCACTCCATAGTTGGGAAGCAGCTTTTGTGTTTACTTTCCATGCTAAAAGTTTTTGTTTGTGGTTGTTCACCTTCACATCGGTCGCTCTATGATACGATCTTCTCGGAAGGCTTCCGTTGAAGAACGATTTACTCACGCCATGGAAGCTTAGGATTGAAGGATGTTTTGCGGGGGTGACACTCGACCCAACAATTAGCCGAAAAGAACCTTGGCATGTACAACCGTAACCCGTCGTAGCAATTGAAGAACCTAAGTATAGTGAAAAGCCACAATTGATATGGATGAATCAATT
>JABEVN020003375.1:0-18495 GCA_013146195.2 Codonopsis lanceolata | reverse complement strand
TTCTTCTTCTTGTTTCTTCTTCTCATCTCCAACAATGGTACGCTTTTTCTCTACTCTACTCGAATTTTTTTCTATGTAATTGTTTCTACATTTCAATATCATCTTAAAATCCTTTTGGAATTCAAATCGTCATTTTCGAAGTTTGAACAAGTGATTCGCCATTGTTATTCTTACATACTTGAATACTAACAAATGCTTTTGTTTATTCATTGTTCATTCTTATAAAAACTTCTTATGTTTTTCTCGAGTGTGGTTTCTCTAAACATTCTAGGGTTTCAAGTTGAAAATTTCAATTATTTTGGAAAACTTTGAAATTCCTACTTGTTTAGATGTTCAGATGAAAAGCCCTAACTTTTATTTTGTTTTTCTTCGTGCAAGAACCTCAAAATCCAAGCGACGTTGGGAAGGCTTATGACCGAAAATGTCATTCTCCCAGCTCAAACATCAATCTTCCAGATATCCCATCTATCCTCGCCGCTCACGACATCATTGTCGCTTTGGATCCCAAGCTATACATTCCTCGGCATGTGCATTGACCTTCACGTCAATCAATTCTATAAACTAGGAGTAAAAGCTTGCGAGGATATGGGCGCCTCACGGGATTACGCCTCTTCCGCCTCAACGACAAAACTTACGGTATCTTCTGGCGGAAGAATTTTATCAACGAATGGAGCTCATGAACGAGGCGCTCTTCGTGGATGGATTCGAGAACCGTCCCATCTCACGTCACCGCCAAATCTATTTCCACCATTATTGGCGTGCATTACGGAGGAGCTATTTCAAAGAACCACTCTGGTGAGGCTTTACATGCACGGGAAGCCATGAGGGAAGTAGACACTCTCCGGGAGCCCTGAAGGAAAATGCTCAGAAACTTGTTCCCTCGACGCTTCATGCACTGCACCTTCGACAAGGGGCTCCTTTTCAAGAGTGGAGCACATGATATGTTTCTTGGCCAGCCAGATCAATCGACCAAGTCTTTGTATTTCTGACAATTGTCTCAGCTGGGGGCTCATCATCTTCGACGAGCTAAAGCGGTGGGTGGAGAAAGCAAGAGCAACGCCCCCACTTGCAAGCGCCCGCCGTCGAGGCGATCAACGCCCTTTTAAGGGATGATGCAGCCATCAACTCTTCTTTGAAAGAAGATGAGTTGTATACGGTGGTAGCCAAGGACAAACAACTCCTCACGACCTCGTTTTCGGTAAATACACGAATCACGAGAACAAGCGCCCGAATGCGAGAAAGGTCTACCGCCGGTCTCTCTTGACAAAGTGGCCAAGCCTCGCACCTATCTTGGTCACCCGCTTCAATATGGAAGCACATGTAGCCAAGCAAGACCTTCAAAAAGGCCTGCCGCCAAGTTTGATGAACAAGTGGCCACGGACCTCCATCTAAAGGCCAAAGGTCCGGTGGTGATGAAGCGAGCTGGCGATAAGGTCCAAATTATACCAAAGGCAAAGCCAGCCAAAAGACAAGGCGAAGTGGCACCTCCAAGTCCGAAGAGGAGCGAGGCCAAATGGATAAGGAAGGAGATGAAGGAAGGCCGAGAAGAAGGCACCGGGCCAATCTAGCCATTCCTCCCGTCCATCCACGACCAAGCCATCCTCTCGGCCACTGCTAGCCAGCCAACCTCCTTCCCCACCTCACGCCAAGCCAAAAGCGAAGGAAACTTCGTAAAACCTTTGAAGACCAGCCACCGGTCCCTCCGCCAACCTCTGGATGAAGCGGTGAGTCTCCTATTCGGCCGAGGAAGAAAGGAGAGCTACCGAACCCCAACCCTCTGGCCGCCAACCCACTATACCCTCTCTGAGACGCCGACCAACTACCGGCGCCCAAACCCTACATCGCCAACCCTTCATCTATATCAGCCATCATACTATCATCAACCCTTCAACTACCCTTCACCACCTCTAGGAATCTATCCCTCGTGAGGAGCCTCAAAATGAGGAGGAGCCCGGGAACCCCAACTCCTCCTCCCCCTTCACCCTTTAACTACTCACGACCCATCCACACCTTCCTCACCCCCAATCCCAACCAACTTCTTCAACCACACCACTGACCCTTAGACCCTGCTTGCTGCCAAGTTCCTCTTCGAGCTTGCATCGGTGGCGAGATCTATTCACCTCTTCTCATCAACCTCCTCGACCTTCTCAACCTCCTCAACTTTCCTTCAAAACCAAAATTCCTATTTTACCCTGCCCCTTCTTTACGGTTCTCTAGAACCCATTCCCCAATCCTCCCCATCGGTGAAAATTCGACAGCGATATGGGCTGATTCCCCACCAACTCCCCCTCCTCCCTCCCCTATAACCTATCCTCTTCCACCAAAACCATCCCCACCCAAGACTCATCTTCTTACGTCTCGACTCCCCTCCTCCCAACGCGCCTTCGGGCTGCGGACTACGCCTCTGCACCATTCACATTGGCCAAGCATCTATTTCCAATCGGCCCGACCAATGTTGAAATTTTGTCCCGGCTAGATGCCATCTACGGCGGTTAGGCGAACTCACAAGCATATCTACCGCTACTTGAAGTAGCCCAACTGCGGCGGCAAGGCCAACGACGGGCCACTACTCTTCGACAATTTCAAGAGGATGTGCGGACTCGTTTTGGGCAGATGCGGCACGACTTCAGCGATGTCAAGATCAGCGTAGAAGCTCAGCGAGATGAAGGCTGCCGTATCATAGGTTCCATTTTCTCACGAGCTCTTCCACGCCATCACTCTCCATCTTAGCCACGGTCGTACTCTATTATGGAACTCAACAACCTCGCTCGAAACTACGCTCATGACATTATGAATGCCAAGCAGGGATCGTGATCGGCCATCACGGAGGAGAAACAAATGAGATCTATCAACGAGAATGCGATGGAAGAGAACGGCCGTCTTCGTGAAGAAGCGGACTACCGTTCTCGTTCCACGGACCTCCAAGCCGATGCATGCCGAATACCAAAGAAGAATGGAAGAGCTAGAGCGAGAAAGAAGAAAAGGAGGTTGCGAGACAAAGGCAAAGGGAAAAGACCTTGGTAGCTTTTGTATCTTTTCTTCCCTTTCCTTTGTATTTATCTTATTTTTGAAAACTCTGTCAAATGTAAACATCTTGTTTATGAATCTGAGATGATTACTTGCTTTTTCAAAAATTATATTGTTTAAATTCTTCTTTGCTTTATTGTTTATCTATATGAGAATTTAAACATTTAGTTTAAATTGATTTAAGCTAGCTGGCGATCTGTGTGCTATTCTTTGACTCTCTTATTCTTGTATGCACTTAGATTAGTCCCTTGCATCGAGGTGTTATTACGTTTAATAGAGGCATGTCTACCGCTTACGTAATATATAAACTTTCTCGAGACATGCTATTATCTATTAAATAGCTTGTTTTAAAACCCTCATTTGTAGTAATGATGACCAGATATAAATAGGAGGAGATTGTTGATTCTTATGTTAAATTTATATCGTCGGTACATTACTTTAGTTTTATACTTCGTGGCTAATCGGTAGTATCGATTAGTGTGGCAACTATGTATAGAACTTTGCCTTGTATAGTTTTTGTAGGACCTTTTCGGGAACATCGGAAGACCACTTCTCGGCTTCACCGGAAGACTGCTCAAAGCTTAAGATCGGTAGACCTCGTGTCGGTGATGCGCTTCTACGTGTCCTCTCCGGATCAAAGCTAGCTGGATTAATTCAAACTTATTCTCATTTGATATTTGAATTAATCCAAGTCTTTTCGACATGTCAAGCCGCCGAAAGCAACTTTCAAGCGAAAAGCGGAATACTTTTAGTCTGAGCGATGTAAAGCGATAAAAGCAGGCATGTCCCCTACTTTCGCTTCATCTCTCGAATCGACACCAAATCGCCCACCTTTTTGAAGATCTCGTAAATGATTATCGCTCTAGTTATCTGCGTGAAGACAAAATTACTTGATCGATGACCCCATGCATTTAATGCATTTATGAAAAGAGCCGTTGAAGTCTTCGTCTTCTCCAACGGATCTTTTGAAGTGCACTGCTTTAAATAACGCCATTGAAGATCGGATCAACAGAACACAAATGTACAGAATCAATCGAACACTTAAAGAATTGCTCTGAATCTACACAACTCCAAGTCTTTCAGCTCAGTGCATTCAATAGATCCTCAAAGATCTAGAAGTCCTCGTCAAACAACAAGAAGTCGCTCTTCAACATTTATTGTTTTATTCTTCTTGTTGTTTACTTCCTTTAACTATATACGCAAATTAAATATCTTGTATTTACAGATATTTAATTCCCTAGACCCAAACACAAGTCAATATTTTGTACACGATCCATTAGGGATATTCTTTGTAATTGATCTAAGTGGAAAACATAGTGCACAATTTAAATCCAAGGTTGATCGCCTTGGTGGTGGGCGTAGCACTCATTATAGTGTGAACCATCCCAAAATACTTGTGTTATTTCCTTCATGCTTTTAATTATTGAACCTTTCGGTTTCATAGTTTACTTCATCCATTTCAATGAGAACTTAAGTAATGCTGTAAAAGGTCTACCTAGTCCTTATCTAAGCTGGAACAATTTTCTTGAAGGTCTTCCGCTACTTGATCCTTTTCATAGATTGCAAGTAACTTTCAAGGAACTTACTTTAAAAGTTTTAAAGTGTTGATAAGCTATTCAACCCCCCCCCCTTCTAGCTTATCATTGTGCTCATTGGGACCCACACCAAATGACACATATATTACATTTGCAAAAACTAGACTCTTTGAGATAGAGTTTAACATTTTAAAACACTCCAATTGGACTTGTATTCATCAAGTCATGGTCCTCTCAAGTTCAAGACACAAATCTGATTCTCTGCTATGACTTACACTGAGTGTCTATCATAGAAAATTCACCAAATATTCCTCATAAACCCAAATATCATAAATATTACATTTCCAGAAACTAGACTCTCCAAAATAAAACTTAGAATTTTAAACTACTCAATTCAGACATGTATTCATTGAAATATGGTCACCTCAATATCAAGTTAACAGATTGACTTTCGGTAACGACTTCTTTGTGATCACGATTTGTGACTGATGAAAAATACTTCCTTAACTCCAAAATTTATGAAACTTTACAAAGAGTTTCCTAACATGTATAGGTATAACATACTACATTTTGAGAAAATTCCCTTTAGTAGATTAGTAGAAGTAACTTCCCAAACTTTTCCCAAAACAGAAACTGAATTTGAATTGTTTGTTTTCCAACAAGTTCATGAACAACAATGATTCCAAATCAAAGCCTAAACATATTTCAAACTAAACCCAAGACCAAAATCATCAAGTCAAGATCCATGGAAAAATTTCCAGATTTCATAGAAGCATCAAAACATTTTATAAACTTGATAAAAATCTTCCTTAGCATGATCTAAGCAACTTTAATGACGATTAGCATGACAAACAATCTAGCATACAAAATTCTGGAAATTTGCAGCTTACCTTAAGCCCATTAAAAGCTGGAGAAAATGAAAACAAACCAAGTATTAGTAGTCTCCTCGTCGATAGCTACGATTGGGTGGTCTCGAATCCGAAATCGGGTGGCCGGATCTCCGGGAAATCACAAAACACAAACTAATCTCACCAAGAATCTCCCACACTCAAGCTCTCATCCATGGTGGCTGTAAATATCTGATTTTAGGAGGTGTAATAAGTGGAGAAAATCTGATATCTCAAGGCACCAAGGTTAGGATGTGAGTGGATTCCATGTGTCAAGCTATGATAGGTCAATTTTTAAGTGAGATTAAGTCCCTAATTGAGGACTTAGTGCTAAAAAATTTACTTAAGCTTAATCCACTCTAATTAAGGTCTAATTAAGGTCTAAGTTCAGGTTTAGTGACATTCATTAAGGGTCTCCAAGTAAATCCAATAAACAAGGCAAAAATCAAGTTTCTGGAAATACCGAGAATAACTGGTACAGTCAACTTTAAAAATGCGCATGTAATGAAATACAACTTCCAAAATTACGCAAGAGGTATGGTTAGAAAGATCTTGAAGTCTAGTTTCTAACGCATCAAACGGGTCTCAATTCTGATTTTTCTATAGAAAACTATGGCCAAATTACTACAGCCCTATCATGTCCGAGGAGAATACATAAGTCACACCGGAAATGAAACACGAGCGTGTTCAAACTTAAACACGACCAAACCAAAATAATACCAAGTTAATCCTCAAGGTCCCCCTAGTCATCCAGGGCCAAACCTATGATCAAAATAATACTAACCGAGTAATAAGACAACACGATAACTAAAATCGCGAATCGGGGAATCAAACTTACGACGACAACTACTATAAACGTCGTGGCCACATGTAAACTTGTAAACATGGTTATAAATTCATCCAAGCAAGTACATAAGGATTCGGGGTCTCACATAACTAAATCAAACAAGGCTCAACCCTCATCCAAAGTAGGTCTAGAACTCCCATAGAACACCCACAAACAACGCCCGAAACAACTTGGAGCGAAACCGGGAAGAGGTGCAACAACGTGCAACCGGAACAACGAATGAACTAGCAATTGAACGAGCAATGAAAGGAGACTTTAAGGCAAGTATAAGGGCTAATGAAGAAGCTTGAATACTCCTAGAAAGTTGAATAACAACTAGGGAAATAAGAATTCCAAAGGAGAGACGATTATGCGACTCAATCCCCGAACTACGCGATAGAGACGAATGCTATCTCCAAAGCATCCAAATCATTAATAGACTTAAGGAACACCTCCAACTTGAAGTATAATACATCTAACCATGTTATACAACCATCATGTAAAGGTCTAGGACCAAACCGAGGTCATGAACGCGAAAATGCAAGCAAACTCTCAATCGCGTCGCATTCCAACTATTGTCGAGTCACGACTTGTGACTTTAACAAGTCAATAACTATATGGCCTCTCTTAATAGTGTTTTGGTCTTAATGTGATCTCTCATACACATCTAGACTCTCTCGCAAACCAACATATCAACAACAAAGGGAGAAATACGAGTATGGTACGCAAACCAAACTAACGAAGGATCGGGGTGCCACAATTCATGTGTCAGCCACACCAGTATCATCCACAACTGTGTCAGCCACACCTCTTGTTCCAATTACCCCGTCAGCTGATGCTGTTCCTTCAACCATCCCAGCTGTGTCAGCTGTGAGAACCCAAACCCCTTTACATGTATAACATCTTTATAACATGTTTATTGTATGTCTTAGCATGTTAAAGACTTCATTTTATTCATATCATGCTTGCACAATCAATGTTCATAGATTTGTTGCATTTAAAATAAGATGACCAACATATTACTTCACAGATTCAGTCCTGTTTTTGGGCGAACTTCGGGAAAATTCTGGTACCAATCTACTAAAGAGAATTTTCTACAAATATAGTATGTTTTACCTTAATATGTTAGGTTGCCCCCTTTAAAATTTGGTAATTTTCCAAGGTGTCTAAGTTCCTCATTTAGGTCTTGACTTACGGCTGTGCCAGAATTTTATTTTCAGGAAATCAGCTTCTGTACTTAATTTTGTTGTAACTTTATTTTGATGAATATAAATCCAAATTGAGTAATTTAAAATGCTAAAATATATTTTAATGAGTCTACTTTCAGAAAAATAAAAAATTACTTCATTTGGAGTTGTGAGATATTTATGGTCGATTTTACAAGATCGACTGTCTAGTAACAACAATCTGGAAATTGGTCCCTGAATTCACACTTACGGGATTTTTGGTTGGTTTTGGTTGATGACCACCATGCCCTTGCCCCCTTGGACGTCTTGAGTGACTCAAGCCACTCTTGTTGACCTTAGTCAAGCCTCTCTAAGCCCTTGGATGAACCCTTATCAATGGCCATCATTCCTTAGCCAATAGGAAGCAAGATAACCCCCTTCACTTGGATAGTGGTCTTGTTGGAAGGTATAAAAGCTATTTTCAGCCTATTCAGCCATTAGTGACCACCAACAATCAGATTTGAAGAGCTTGAACCTTCATTTTCGTCCATAGCAAGAACACCAACTTGAGGGACCATTTGCCGGAGTTTCGATGATCCGATCGGCGATCCGAGACCGCCAAATCGAAAGCCTTGCTCTCCTCTACAACAATCCTTGGTTTAATCATCCTTTCATCCATTATTCATAGGCTTAAGGTGAGTTGACAATTCCTAGAAATTTTCATGTTCAATATTATAACATGACCCCTTCATTATAGTTGTTCTATTGATGCTTAGGAACACTTTTTGTGAAGAAGAATCATCCAATTCAACCTATGAAAAGTGTGTAGAATTTTAGGATTTCTTTATGAAGTTGTGATTTTGACTTTGAGTAAAGCATGAATGTTGTTTATAATGTGCTTAGGAACAACTCTTGTGAAAGAATATGTTTCAATTGTAGGTTTAACAAAATCACCGATTCTAGGGTTGAAAACTCGGGAATGTGTTTATGGCTAGTTTAAGGTCATGAACGACTTAGTTATCAAGTTCTAAATGAACGGAGAACAGAGAAAAGGGCAATGTGATGCATATAGTATCAATGCTCTACTTGGTTGCATTTTAGTAAAACTCACCGGAGTTGAGATTAGGGAGTTATTGAACAATACCGACTCCACATTCAATCCCTACGACGAATGTAGTTCGTTAGACTAATGTATTAGCTTACGTGACCTTGGGATGAATTAAAGGGCATGTTTGATATGAGTGCTTATAAGACTCGATTGAGTTCTTATGCGGTTTATATGATTGTGTGAAGTAAATGCATGATTGAGAGCATGTTGTAGAATGATATATCTATTTGACATGTTGAATTCGCTCTTGTCGAATTCCTATTTGATTTCTTAATGAGAAAACAATTACTTGTTGAATAAGTTCGCTCTTGTCGAACTTGTTCCTTATTTGAGATTTTATGACGAGTAAACATCTACTTGGCATTGCATTAGTCCAGCTGGCATATTTGGTTGAGTCGATAGTGTGACAATGCATCGCCGTCACGAGTTATGGGACTCGTGATAGTGATGGGTTGTTATACCGGGTTTTTATCACACACCCCTCCAGTGTTGGCCACAGTGGGGAAGTAGCACCTTTGCTGTAACCAACAGAGCACATTGGCAAGTCTAATTACCAAGTAGAGAGCTTGGTACCCGAGTAGAGAGCTCGGTACTTTGATACACTCATCACGGGTATCATTGGCACGAAATGTTAACGCTGTGTATTGCAGGAGCTACATAGCAGCACCGATTCCATAACATATCCTTCTTATATGTGGTTTACTTTATAGCACTTATGTGAAACAATGTGCTACCATGGATATGTGATTTAAGTGTTTATATAAATGAATGTTTTGATTGACTTGATATTAAAGATGATATCTTGCTATGTATGTTGTATGATGCCATGACATGCATAATTGTTAACTCACAAAGTCTTTATGACTTAACCCCTCCCTTTTACTGCTTTAGATCTGAGCCGTTCAGGTCCTCCCCGTTGAGGAGTTGCAGGGTTCGTGCCCGTCTTAGATCACTCGCGACGAGGTTGTTGTTATAGATGTCCTTCTTTTGATCTCTTTTGTAAGGACGTTGGGATTAGCAAGTCACTTAGACTTCGCTTTGGGAACTTTGTTTATTTGTATTTATGTCTATACTTGTAGTATCATGTATCCTATTTTGAGTGCCGGCGCATGTACGCCGAGCCTTGTATAGATGTAGTTTGGTTCACATGTTTTAAATCTTCCAGTTTGAACCGACAGATCGTGGGGACGTAGAGTTTATCCTGAAATTTCGAAAAAAGTTGTGGTCACAGTTGGTTACTCAATTGTGGAGACATCAAAGTTGACAATAGGCAAGATGTAACCTAGTATCTAACTAAAAGGAAACGAGATAGAGAGAGAGAGAGAGAGAGAGGGAGAGAGAGAGAGAGAGAGAGAGATAATAAACATGCTAGAGTGACGTCAAAAAGATTGAGTCAACAAATTGCTTGGGGTCAGTTAGAGAGAGAACCGGCAATGACATTGAAGAGGGTCGTTCATAGAGACTTTTGTTTTGATTTCGTAAACAAATCGAGGTAAGCAAGTTATTGTATTGGGTTGATTTTTTATTTTTATTTTTGACCTTTTCCCTAAGGGACCTTGGGAAGGAATCGAACCTGAGACCTCACATTTTGTAAAACCCCAACTCTACCACTGGCCCCCTTATGGTGGTATTGAGTTGATTTATTTTAGTATACGTGTATGTATTTGTCATATGTACTAAGCCATGTGGGTCTGATTGGGAGTGCGACGGAGAGGGTTGCCGAACCTTATTAAAGGTGTGTGTTTGGCAAATTGAAAGAAAAAGAGGAGAGAGAGGGAGAGAGAGAGAGAGAGAGAGCCGAACAATGAGATTAAAAAATCACTACAAGAAAAGTGGGCAATTACAACGTTTTATTTATAACGTTTTTTGAAAAACGTTGTGATAGGGTCATTTTACACAACGTTTTTTGAAAAACGTTGTGCTATGGTCATTTTACACAACATTTTTTCCAAAAGCGTTGTGATAGATTTTACACAACGTTTTTTCCAAAAACGTTGTGAGAGATTTTACACAACGTTTTTTCAAAAACGTTGTGATAGGGTCATTTTACACAACGCTTTTTCTAAAAAATGTTGTATTAGGGTAACTTAACACAACATTTTTTAGGAAAACGTTGTAATATGTCTTAAACAACGTTTTTGACAAAATGTTGTAATATTGTTGTTTTTACACTTTTGAAAAATCAAATTGTTTTGGCTTAATCGCAATTTGGTCACCCTACTTTCTCACATTTGCAAACCACTAACAAATTTTCGTATCTATATAAAAAGTCTCAAAAATAATTATTCTATCTAAAAAGTTTCAAACTTAATACCAAATAGTCCAAAATTTAACACTTCTAATAATAATAAATGCAATACAATTCTTATTATAATTTTCATAAATAAATAGAAAAAAATGAATTTTCGTCAAAATAAAAGTTTTTAACTAAAGAATTTCTTTTCATAGACATGTTTTTGGACTTTTTGGTATGAAAAATTATGATTTTAAGACTTTTTGGATATGATAATTTTTTTTTGGGTATTTTCAGGTTTTTATAATTGTTTCAAGCATTCCATCCAAAATATTAGATGAAGTGATGAATGTGCTATATTTGCTAAATACAATGATTAAATTGATTTTGTTTGTAGTCACCTTATTGCAAAAAGTGGGAAAGTAGGCTGACTAAATTGATTAAATTGATTTTGTTTGTAGTCACCTTATCGTTAACAGTCCACATAAGTGCAGCCTTCATTTTAAAATTCTCTTTCTTTGACACATCATAAGTATCAACCCCATCTTGCCACAACTCAATCAACTCATCTATCAATGGACGTAAATACACATCAATGTTCTTAGGGCTCTTAGGACCAGAATCAAGAAAGTCAAGAACAAGTATTCCCTGCTTCATGGCCATCCATGGTGGTAAATTATAAGGAGTAAGAATCACCGGCCAACAAGAATAAGGCTTTGTCGAAGTTACTAAAGGGGTCAAAACCATCTGGCCGAGGCGCAGAGCCTCACATTGCGAGGATCGAAGGAAAAATCGGGGTAAGTATGATCAAAATTCTTCCATGCCTCACCATCTAATGGATGAGAAATCACACCTTCTTTCCGAGGACATTCTTTGTGCCACCGCATATGCTTTGCTGTCGTTGTTGACATATAAAGCCTTTGGAGTCGAGGTGCAAGCGGTAGATAACGCAACACCTTAAAAGGTATGTTTTTATGCTTCGTACTACCCCTTCTCCTTGGTTTATACTGCGGGTAACCACACTCTGAACATTCCTTTAAACCTTGAGTTGACTTGTAGTACAACATACAATCATTAGGACATGCATCTATCTTCTGTAAACCAAGTCCGAGCTTAGCGACAATTTTCTTAGTCTCATAAAATGTTTTGGCAATATTAGCACCATCTGGCAACATACGACCAATTGTGGACATAAGATTATCAAAGGCATTCTCACTCATGTTGGCCTCTCACTTATGAGTTAGGAGTTGAGCAGCCGCAGACAACTTCGTGTAAGTTTTACATCCCTCGTATAATTCCTCACGCCCTGCTTCAAGAAGGTCAAAAAACTTTTGAGCATTTGCATTTGGTAATTCTTCCTCCCAATTAAAATCAGGGCCTGCCATATCCATAACCATATCAATATAAGGATTTGAATGCTCTTCAACAACCACTGGTTCATGATCAGGCTCTTGAGTTGATGTTGATTGTTGTCTAAAGATTGATGGGTCCTTCTCTCCTTGAGAAGCCCATATTGTGTAATGAGGCTTGAATCCTTTTTTATACAAGTGTGTTTTAAGTATCTCTTGAGTTTGAAATTTTTTATTCAAACAAATGCAACAAGGACACCATATTTTCTCTCCAGACATAAATTCAGGATGGCCAAGTGCAAAACCGATAAACTGCCGTACCCCCTCTATAAACTCAGATCTAATTCCCATGCCCCCATCCGCAACCCGACGATACATCCAACTCCGATCGTTAGACATCTGCATTTAGAACTTATATATAAATTAGTAAAATGAAGGAGTGAAATTACGCATCAAGTAAAACTCACTCGTAAATAAAAATGTTAAATAAACTCTAAAGGATCTCCACTGTCTTGCAGGATTGGATTTAGGGGGAACTAAGAAGGGGAAGAAAGAAGAAACATGTCTCTCTGTGTGTGAGAAGTGGTTCCACTTGTCTTGGGGATTTGGAGTTGACATGGATTATGGGGCCTAGTATCTTTTAGCTTAAGATTCAGTGATTAACTGTGATTGGTTGTCTATCGGTAAGCATAGAGGTTCACATATATTAGCCATTTTTCTGTGCTGAAGTTTACTATGTAGGTTGCAAAAACTGTGAATCTTGTAGTAGCTAAGGGCGGCAAAGTAACCAGGGAACCTGGCCCAATAAAAGGTGTTTATGTTGGGATCAAACTTCAGCACAGAAGAGAGTCACTTCTACTTAAAAATATCCAAGTGGTATAATCCACTTACAAGCTCTCATATTATTTTCTCAGTTTTAGTCTATTTTTAATTCTGTTATATAATTTCATTAATTATTTATGGGTTTGGTTGGATTGATAAGAAAAATGATGGTATTGGTAGATCTCCACTTGGGAAGAATATGTTAAAGTAGTCATCGTTTGAAAAGGAGAAACCGAAATGCCAACCTAAAAGTACATACTATAACTCACTATTTCATTATTGGATTCCATAAGAGACTAGCTAGTTGTAGCCTAATACTAGTTATCATTCAATTCCCCTTACTTTATTTATAAAGTATGAGCATATCTTATACTTATTCTCCATCCTCAATCATATTCATGTGACTCTCTAGCTAATTTGATTGTTATAAGCTGATGTTCATCTTTTAGTCAACTTCTATCAATAAAGCAACATCAACTGATCCATCCTCAATCATTATTGAAGTCAATACTGCTATGCTAAAGCCAATTGTCATACAACCCAAAAATCTGTATCAACTAGGTGCTTTTCAGTAGATGCCAAGTTCATTGTAAAATACAGTTCTGGAAATATTTTGAACCATCTGATTGGTTCTGGATTAATGCCATTCCTTGAGAGGAGGCACAACAAGTCTTACATCATTCCATTGGCTTAGGAATTTTATGTCAGAATGCAAGCCATAAATGACAAATCTGATCGCCACTTGATGGAATCTATCAGAGATAACTTAGTCAAAATATATGTGTTTAGATGTCAACTACTTGCTAAAGCAATTTAAACCAGAGTTAAAAGCATTGCTCCAGCATGAATAGCAGAGAAAAACAACAGATATACCATTGACAGACATGATTTTGAAGATTCGTCAGATTCATCATTGGATGCACTTGCTTATG
This sequence comes from Codonopsis lanceolata, assembly GCA_013146195.2. Taxonomy (NCBI): domain Eukaryota; kingdom Viridiplantae; phylum Streptophyta; class Magnoliopsida; order Asterales; family Campanulaceae; genus Codonopsis; species Codonopsis lanceolata. The sequence continues at coordinate 4,610 of JABEVN020003375.1, read as the reverse complement.
GTTGTTTATCATCAGGTGGACTTTAAACACGAAGTATTACACGGCTGATGTCTCTATGTGGATGGCTCATCTGCATAATGAGTTTTCAATTGGGACCCTACCGATGTATGACCAAGTGGCTGCCGTAGTGATGGTTTTCGACATGAATGATCTATCTTCTTTTGTTGCACGGAAGAAATGGGTTTCAAGCACGGATATTCAGAAGTTCGAGATATTATTATGCATTGGAAACAAAGTGGATCTTCTTCCGTGCCATTCAGCTCATGTTGAATACGAAGACGCTAGCTCAAATTTGGAGAATCGGTGATGATCCTAACTTTGAGTTCTCGAATATGGAATTTCGTAAACCGAAGGCGTAGTTTATTGGGAGACGAAGAGCCATCATCGAGATTAAGAGGTCTTGTATGGAATGGTGCCTTGAAAACAACATTGAATACATTGAAGCATGTGCATCAAATGCTGAATTTGACAAATGTTTATCCATTAATGGTGATTCACAGGCCGAGCGGCCATCGGGGGCACTTTCTGCTTATATGTGGCCTGGGAATGATCTTAAAATTTGGTGATACAATAAATCACCCTCAATTACCGAAAATCAAGATTTGTCTGAAGAAGACTCGGATTATGAAATAGAGTATGAAATTTTATCCGCCGGTTCAGTAACCTGGGATGATACGATGGAGGTTGGGTCTCGCAATCGCACCATTTGCTCGTAATCTTGACGAAGGGATTATAATGAAGAGAAAGATATTAGATTGGTTAAAGGAGAAATGCCGCCTCAACATCCATCTCATCTGCAAGTAACGAAATTGATGAAAGAGCAATGCCCGATACACACGAATCGAAGAAGCTTTGGATGTTGATGAGGGTTCACATTATGAACTTGAGGATTTGGAACGATAATGTCCGAGATTGGGAGTATGCGTGATAGCATGAGATTGATGCCCGATTTTGAGAAGAGACATGGTCGCAAAACTTGCCATGAAGATGGCTACTATGTTTGGGGACAATAGTGGTGATGAAGAAGGATTAGACCAGAAGTGCCGAGATGATGTAATTTTGAAAGCGGATAGTTTATTCTAATCCACACTGGTCACGAGTTTATACCGAATTGGACAAGCTTCCAAGCAAGTCATGCATGTCCTTGTTTCTCAGCGGTAATTATGCACGCTCTAGTTGCCCATTTGAAGATTGAGTACGGGACATCAAAATCCTAATACTCATCCTAATACTCATAATAACAAACTACATCGACTATTCAAACCCCGATGAATGACTACCAAATAACCAAATTGTAGAGAAACTACAAAACCTAAATGGCTCAATATAGGCGCCAACAAAGAACTTGAGAAAAAAAAACAATTATTCATACAAATTTGAATCTTTATACAAATTCTTGAATGGCCTTGAACAATGTCATAATAAAATGCTTGAAAGTGACTTTCCACAACTGCAAGTTCCTAATATTAAAGGAAACAACACTACAGCCTAAGTTCAAGTAATTCCATCTTTTCCCTATCAACGCCCTAGAAATATTATTACTCAATGTGGAATTGTTGGGACTAGGAGTTCAACGAATATATATGTAAAGAATTTTTCAACGAATATATGTAAAGAAATTTTCTCACCATATAATTTCTCTTCCCATTTTCTACTTTCTACCACTTCCTTTATGTTCTTTCAACAGTCATTTTTGGACTATACTCATACAAGTCAATAACTGCTTAGCCGGGAATTATTCTCTTCTTTTGAAAGATTATGAATTAAACAAAACCGTCAAATGTGGCAGTGCATCAGATTGTTACTTTGAAATCGGCACTGCCGTAGGCTCCATACATATGCACCCCAATAAAGGTTTGCATGATTTAAGTTGGGATTTTGAGAAAACAATTTTGGAAATCATTAAGGTGTTTCCTAACCACTATTTTGTTATATTTCCATATCTATAATAGTATCAATTTGCAAACTATGCCAATCCTGATTATACAAAGACGGGGAAGTCGAAAATTAAGTATCAGATTATCAATCAGTGAGCAGATTTCTCCTTTGCATTATTTTCTGGTGGGCTGGAGAAGGTCCATCACCCCGAAATAAATGTCATTCTAGGCAGTAGGCACTGGGATGGTGTGCAGATACTGAGAATAGACAAAAGATATGCCAAGTCTAGAAAGGGGGATCTGCACTCAGTATCATGTTGAGCTCTGCAATACAAAAGTTACACCTGTTCAAATCAAATGGATGTTGAGGGTGTTTATGGATTGCAAGTTTGGGCAACGTAGGAGTGTTGTTCGTGGTGGATGATTGGTCACCAAGCAAGTATCCACATCAAGCTTCAAGTTGGCTGGACTCGACAACAACTCGGGTTGGGGATGTTTGGGTGCAAGAGATAAAACATCTGCAAGCTGTTGGTGACGAATATGAGTCCGCCTATCCCTTCTTTATTTTGTGCATGTATTCGTGGGTCAGGGTAGTTTTGGGCTAGTGTTTGGACAACTTGTTCATGCAGTTTGGGCGCTTTTTGGCTGATCGAAATTGGTGTTTCAAGGCTATGTTAGGGTGGGTTTTGCAAGGGTTATGTTCTCGAAAAACAGGCTGTTTGGGAAGGATTAATTATACGACTTTGAGTAGTCCCAAAGTCGAACAAGTTAGTAGTATAAACATTGCTAGGGAGTTTGGGGTTATTGTGAGATTATTTTGGGCAGCCTAGTTCATTAAAGAAAAGGAAAAGGAAACAGTAGTCTTTTATTTGGGAAAGGGTTTAAGAAACGGGTTTGGGGGCTGTTAAAGAGGGCTGAGATTAAAACTTGAAGTGCTCACCGCGTGCTCTTTAGTAAAAGGTGAAAGAATAGTTCACTTTGTGCTCACCGCGTGGCTGCGTGCATTGCCAAGGCCAGCGAGCGCTCATCTTACACTTGCTGTTTCTCACAGCGATTTCGTTAAGTAGATGATGTGGGATAGTCATTGCCCAATTAAACTAACACTCCCCGGCTCCTCCCCCAACAACAACACATTTGAGCTTTTAAACGAGCACACTCCTATGCATGCCCTCACTGATCGATAATGAACATTCTTAAAATTTCACAAGAACGCGATTCAAAAGTTACCTCGCTATAGAGATCCCAATTGAGTTGGATCTATTTTACTAAGATTGCTAGCACTCATTAGAAACCTAAAAAGGGTTTTAAAATGTCCAAGTTGGACAATAAACGACTACATTACGACGAAAACAATTCACTAGCTATTTTTGATGTCCCGCTGTGGGTCCCAATGAGCACAATAATAAGCTAGAAGGGGGGGGGGTTGAATAGCTTATTAACACTTTAAAACTTTTAAAGTAAGTTCCTTGAAAGTTACTTGCAATCTATGAAAAGAATCAAGTAGCGGAAGACCTTCAAGAAAATTGTTCCGTGCGCCGATAAGGACTACCGGTAGACCTTTTAGATTACTTAAGTTCTGTGAAATGGATGAAGTAAACAATGAAATTGAGTAGTTCAATAATTAAACAGATGAAGGAAATAACACAAGTATTTTGGGATGGTTCACACTATAATGAGTGCTACGTCCCACCACCAAGGCGATCAACCTTGGATTTAAATTGTGCACTATGTTTTCCACTTAGATCAATTACAAAGAATATCCCTAATGGATCGTGTACAAAATATTGACTTGTGTTTGGGTCTAGGGAATTAAATATCAGTAATACAAGATATTTAATTAGATGCGTAAGTATATAGTTAAAGGAAGTAAACAACAAGAAGAATAAAACAATAAATGTTGAAGAGCGACTTCTTGTTGTTTGACGGGACTTCTAGATCTGTTGAGGATCTATTGAATGCTTGAGCTGAAAGACTTGGAGTTCTGTAGATTCGAGCAATTCTTTAAGTGTTCGATTGATTCTGCATGGCTTGTCGCTTTTGATCCAGTCTTCAATGGCAGTTATTTAAGCGAGCAGGTGCACTTCAAAGATCCGTTGGAGAAGGCGAAGACTTCAACAGCTCTTTTCATAAATGCATTAAATGCATGGGGGTCAGTCAAATCAAGGGATTTCGTCTTCACGATAACTAGAGCAGATAATCATTTCGAGATCTTCAAAAGGTGGGCGATTTGGTGTCGATCGAGAGATGAAGCAGAAAGTAGGGGGGATGCAGCTGCTTTACTGCTTTACAGCTCAGAGGACGAAGTATTCCCTGCTTTTCCGGAAAGTTGCTTTCTGGCTGCTTGACATGTCGAGGAAAAGACTTGGATTAATTCAAATATCAAATGAGAATAAGTTTGAATTAATCCACTAGCTTTGATCTGGAGAGGACACGTAGAAGCGGATCAGTGGACACGAGGTCCCGATCTTAAGCTTTGAGCGAGGTCTTAGGTGAAGGCGAGAAGTGGTCTTAGATGTTCTGAAAGGTCCTACAAAAACTATACAGGCAAAGTTCTATATAGTTGCCACGCTAATCGACAAGCTGAATTAGCCACTCGAAGTATAAAACTAAAGTAATGTCTTGATCGGATATAAATTTAACATAAGAATCAATAATCTCCTCCTATTTATATCGGGTCATCATTACTACAAATGAGGGTTTTAAAACAAGCTATTTAATAGATAATAGCATGTT